>CM035419.1:50056618-50064118 GCA_020310875.1 Ceratopteris richardii | reverse complement strand
ATATGCCAATAAAGCTTTACTTTTGAGATCTCTTCATTTTCTCAAATGACTTCTTTCACTTCAATCTAATCATAGGCTTGCTTCAAGCTCTTTGTAATCATCAGTTTGTGATTGTTTTGTTCCAACAACTCCCCCTCAATCACTAATTGTGATTATTCCATTCTTCTTTACTCCTGCCATCTCTTTGAATCTCTGTAGCTTAGGTCCATCCAAGCTTTTTGTTAACATATCTGCAACTTGTTCTTTTGTTGAAGTATACAACACTTCAATCTCTTTATCAAGTACCTTTTCCCTCAAGAAATGATACTGAATCTCTATATGCTTAGTCTTGGCATGAAAAACAGGGTTAGCTGCCAAATACAATGAACTCATATTGTCTCAAAAAATAATTGGAGTACTGTGATCAGTTCCAAAACTTTTCAACAAGTTCTTTAACCATATCATTTCTTTTGCAGCCTCTACCATTCCTTTATACTCAACTTCTATGGATGACAAAGCAACTGTATGTTGCTTCTTTGAGCACCAAGAGACTAACTTATCTCCAATATAACAGAGATACCCATGAGTAGACCTTCTATCATCTGAATCACCTGCCCAATTTGCATCACTAAACACTTTGATTCTTGTATAAGAAGTAAATTCATAATACAAGCCTTCACTTAGGGTTCCTTTGATATATCTGAGTACCCTTTGAGCTGCAATCCAATGAGTCTTCTTTGGACAATGCATAAATTGTGATAACACACCTACTGCATATGATAGATCTGGCCTTGTCAAGGTAGCATAGATTAAACTACCTACCAAACTCTGATATTTCTTCATGTCATTAAACTCTTCACCTCCATACCTGCTCAATTTATGATTTACCTCCAATGGTGTGGTTGAAGACTTGCAATCCTCCATGTTGAACTTGACCAGAAGATTCTTCAAGTATCTCTCTTGTGTAACATATACTCCATGTTGAGTATACACAATCTACATTCCTAAGAAATAAGATAAGTTTCCAAAATCACTAATCTTAAAATCCTTCTCTATTTGTTTCTTAAGCTCATTGATTCCTTGACCATCTGTACCTATGACAATAATATCATCAACATAAATACACATGTATATGTATCCATTTTCACTTGCCTTCACTAGCAAGCTATTATCTGCCTTTGACGCTTGAAATCCACATTCATTCAAGAACTTAACAAGCCTGTCATTCCATGCTCTTGGGGCTTGCTTCAACCCATACAAAGATCTCTTGAGCTTACAGACATAATCTGATCCAATTGAATCCATGAAGCCTTTTGGTTGCTCCATGTACACTTCATCTACAATGTATCCATTCAGGAATGCATTCTTCACATCTAATTGTGATAACTTCCATCCTTTACAAGCAGAAATAGCAATCAATGATCTAATTGTAGACATCTTAGCAACAGGACTAAAGGTTTCATCATAATCTACCCCATAAGTTTGGGCATAACCTTTGACCGCAAGTCTAGCCTTATACCTAGACACTTTACCATCTGCAAACCTTTTTCTTTTATACACGCACTTACATCCAATGACCTTCTGATTCTTTGGTCTTGGCACCAATTCCCATGTTTCATTTTCAAGTAGAGCATCATACTCTTCTTGCATTGCCTTCTCCCAATTCTGTTTACCTTTAGCTTCTTCATATGTGATTGGATCCTCTTCTATCTTCACAATGTAAGCATAATCTTTTGTTGTTAGGAAAGATGTATCATAGCTATACCTGATAGGCTCTTTTCTTTCTCTCAAGGATCTTCTGACCTCTGCACTTCTTGAAGTCTCAGCCACATTTGATTCTGGATCAAATCTTGGCCCATCTTCAAGATTATCCTGCAGTTTACTTTTATAATCAACATCATCAATATCTTCTTCATACACACTTACTTTTGTCTTCCCTTTCCTTTGTATTTCTTTAACATCTGCATAGCCATTTGTTGACCCTGTATACCATGTGCTTTGCTCATCAAATGTAACATCTTTGGTAACAAGAAATTATTTTGTAGATGGACTCCACAATCTGTAACCCATCTGTCTATCATCATACGCAATAAACACATACTTCTCTGCTTTGGGTTCTAGCTTATGTCTCAATTGTGAAGGAACATAAGCATATGCTAAACATCAAAATACCTTACAATGATCAAGAGTGGGTTTCTTACCCCACCATGCTTCATAAGGATTTCTTCCATCCAAAGCTTTACAAGGTAACCTATTCACAAGGTATGTTGCAGTGTTGATAGCTTCTGCCCATAGGTAGTTTGGACAATTCTTTTCCTTCATCATTGCTCTTGCAAACTCTACAAGAGTTCTATTTCTTCTTTCTACAACTCCATTTTGTTGAGGAGAGTACCTGCAAGTTACTTCTCTTTTTATACCTGCATTCCACAAATAATCATCAAACTCTTTAGAGAAATACTTCTTATTTGTCCTTGATTACATACAAAGTAATCCATCTAGTTGCATCATCAACAAACAACACATAATATCTGGATCCATTTATGTTATAGTCCCTTGAAGGACCCCACACATCTGTCTGAACTAACTCAAGCATGTTTGAATACTTGTACCCTGATTTATTGTATGAACTTGTGTGCTTTACTTTATTGACAAGCTTCACACTTGTACACCATGTGTTGACCTTCAACATTTGGCATACCAAGCACCACATCATTCTTTGACATTTCCTTTATGGCTCTCTCATTAAAATGACCTAGCCTTTTATGCCATAGGTCTAACTCAGACATCTTTTGACTTCCATAAGTAAATAAAGCATGTCCCACATTACCTTGGACTTTGAGAGTAAACAGCCTTCCTTCCTTTTTACCTGCAATAATGTTTCTATATCCCTGATTTGGATCTTGCACATAAACACCATCATTTGTGAATCTGACTTCATATCCCTTCTCCACAATTTGCCCTACACTTATCAAATTTTTAGGAATATTAGGAACATAAAGTACCTTGCTCAAGAGTGTACTTCCACTCTTTGTCTTCAATGATCCAATGATGTCCACTTTATGCTTGGCGTTGTCACTTGTTTGAATTGTATGTCCATTCACCTTTGCATCCATATCAGTCATCAATGATATATTGCCACTCAGATGATTGCCACATCCTGAGTCAATATAAAACACCCTTTGCTCGTCTCCTACTGCTTCATGAGTTGCATTCAAGATAAGAGTCATGTCATCCTTTTGATCTGATGCATAATTATAATAATTATTGTTGTAGGACTGTGGTTCAAAACTTCTTCCACCTCCTCTAGCATATGATGTCCTACCACCTCTTCCTCTGAAGTTGCCTCTTTGGTTTCTGCCTCCTCTACCTCTTTGATTGAAGCTCTGGTTATTACTTCCAGCATTTTGAGTGTTATACCAACAATCATTTGCCAAATGATTGGTTCTGCCACAAATCCAACAAGCTTTAGTATTGTCTTTGTTTTTTCCTCCTCTTCCTTTACCTCTTTAGTTCATCTTTCCTTTTGTAAAGTTAGCTTGACTTGAAGTTCCTTCATCATCAGTTGACTGCTTCCCTTTGCCATTCTTTTTCTTGTCCTTGGAGTACATAGCTTGTCTTGCACTCCTACCATTGTCTCCCTTAATGTCCTACTCAAAAGTTAGCATGTGTCCTAACAATTGATTAAGATCAGGAGTAAAGTGATCTAATGACAATTCTATGGACAATATGAAAGGCTTCCACTTCTCATCTCCTCTCAGACCTGTAAGTATTTTCCTTACCAACTTATCCTCTTCAATGTCTTCATCTACTGCTCCCAAGCTATCTGCAATATCCTTCATTCTTGCCACATAATCAGAAATTGATTATGAGCTCTTCTTCTTGAAGGTTGTAAACTCTGCCCATAATGAGGACTTCCTAGACTTGGTTGTGTTTTGGAAATTCTCTTCCAAAGCATTCCACACATCTGTTGCACTTTCCAATCCTCTGATGTGAGGTAGAAGATAATCATTTACAGCCATGTAAATGATACTCCTAGCTTGAGCATCCTTTCTCATCCAATTCTTCAAATCTGCAAGCTCTTCCCTAGTGGGAATACTAGGATCTCCAAACTCAAGCTTTTCTTCTTCTCTTGTGATGAATGCCATCAAGTCTTTGCTCATGAGATGTGCCTCCATCCTCATAGACCAAGCTGGATAGTTCTCCCTATCTAGCTTATCAATCTGTAAGCTTTCTCCCATCTTTGATCTTCTATGTCTGCAATTACTAAGACTTATGATGATATAATGTACCTTTTGTATAAAGCTTTAATCCTTCTTGATCCTTTGAACTCGTGCTTGGTTCTCCTTCAGGTTTTCTTCCAAACTTTGATCCTGTGCTCCTTCAATTTGAAAATATTTCTATGTCTGCAACAGTCGGGACTTCCAATGATCTTTACTTCACTTGTATTGCACCTTTAGCTCTGATACCACTGATGGAGACCTCTAAATCTCCAAAGTTTTGATCTATACTGATTTAAGATCACCTCTATATCATCTATGGATCAAACTTTACACAAATATTATCTTCTTTTACCAAAACTTTCAACTATCACTTCTCTGAGTGAAAATCTTCATTCTTCAATAGTCTGCTTCCCTGATTGACTTCATTACCTGCACATATCTTCAGATTTCTTCAAACCAATGATGCACATATCTCCACACTACCTTTGTGCGACCATATCAACCATTATTCCTTCAAAATAATAATTAAAACTTGAATTTGATCCTTAAGATCAAAAGTATGTCAGAAACTGTCTTCCTAAACAAGCGACTTTGACATAGGTAACTTCTAAGGTTGATTTCTCATAGCATAGATCCTGTTTCGCTAAATGCTTTTAGCCATAGCTTCCTTACTTTCTAACTTAGATTTTGAATGCTCACTAATAAAAAACTTTACACTGTACACTGAGATCTAAGCAAAACATTGACACCAAAAAGTGTGCGACTCTGAGAGGTCTATCTACAGACTCTACATACACATGTTCCTATTGATCATACTCACAGCATGAAAAGAATTAGACCATGAAACTTTGAACATAGCTTCATTAGCTTCTAGATTAGATGTTTACAAAAGGATTTCTGATCCACATGATCAGATTGAGAGAAATCTACGAAAAATTTGTCGCTATTTTCTGAAGATGACTCTCTCCACATCTATCTCTATGACACTTGTCTTCTAATGACTCTCTCCTGTATTTCTTTACATCATTCACTTATATACATATCGTTCTAGACTTATCCCGTGTCTATTACATTACTCCTTATCATCCTAAGGCTTATCTCTACTTAAATTACAAGATTTTCCAACTGTAATGTACATATGTATACAAGCTTTACTTTTGAGATCTCTTCATTTTCTCAAATGAATTCTTTCACTTCAATCTGATCATAGACTTGCTTCAAGCTCTTTGTAATCATCAATTTGTGATTGTTTTGTTCCAACACTATCTATCTATCTATCTATCTATCTATCTATCTATCTATCTATCTATCTATCTATCTATCTATCTATCTATCTATCCATCCATCCATCCATCTATATATCTATCCATCCATCTATCTATCTATCTATCCATCCATCTATCTATCTATCTATCTATCTATCTATCTATCTATCTATCTATCTATCTATCTATCTATCTATCTATCTATCTATCTATCTATCTATCTATCTATCTATCTATCTATCTATCTATCTATATATCTATCTATCTATCTATCTATCTATCTATCTATCTATCTACCTACCTACCTACCTACCTACCTAGCTATCTATCTATCTATCTATCTATCTATCTATCTATCTATCTATCTATCTATCTATCTATGTATCTATCTATCTATCTATGTATCTATGTATCTATCTATCTATCTATCTATCTATCTATCTATCTATCTATCTATCTATCTATTTATCTATCTATCTATCTATCTACCTATCTATATATCTACCTATCTGTCTATCTATCTATCTGATTTCTTCTTTGCTTCCTTAAATGTTGAAGGTTCCTTTTGATTTATGTCCTGTGCTGATTGAATGCTTAGTGACTAGATAACTATCAAACCCATACCTTTTTGTCTTTCTTTTCTCCCTCATGGACCTTCTTAGGCCATGATGTGATGATTCTACCTCTTGTCCAAGTTCCTTCATTTTTTGTTTTACCTTTAGACTTCCACATTTTGATTTTTTCGTACTGAGTTGCTTCATCATCTTCTGAGGTATCCTACTCTTCAACTTTAGAAGAATTATCCTTAACAAGTTTTGGAAAATATTCTTCAAGATCATAAGGTAGGTTGACCTTTCTACATGAATCTTCATACCAAGAACTATTCTCATCAAATACTACATCTCTACTCACCAAGAATCCTTTGGTTGTTGTGTTGTATAATTTGTAGCCATTTTGATTGTTGTCATATCCAATGAATACACACCTTTCTGCTTTGGGATCCATCTTGTCTCTAACCTGTGAAGGAACATGAGCAAAAGCAACACATCCAAAAATCTTACAGTGATCCAAGCTTGGTCTTCTTCCCATTCCAAGCCTCATATGGTGTCATGCCATCAAGTGATTTTGAAGGTAACCTATTAATCAAATAAGTTGTTGTGGATACATCCTCAACCCATAAGTAATTAGGTAAGTGCTTTTCATTTAGCATAGACCTTGCAACTGCAACAATTGTCCTATTCCTTCTTTCTACCACTCCATTTTGCTTAGGAGTGTACCTTATAGTGATCTATCTTTTAATTCATCTTTCTTGAATAAAGGAATCAAATTCATGGGAGAAGTATTCTTCCCCTCCATCTGACCTTATCCTTTTTAGTGTTTTACCTGTTTGATTCTCCACAAGAGCCAAATATCTTTTGAAGCATGAAAAGACTTCATCTTTGTGTTTCATAAAGTATAATATAGTCCACCTACTGCAATCATCAATGAAGGAGACATAATACCTTGATCCAGATATTGAAGTATCCTTGTTAGGTCCCCATACATCTGTATGAACCAACTCCAAGAGATCTCCATGCATATATCCTTTCTTCATGAATGGTAACCTATGAGACTTTCTAAATTGACATGCACTACACTTATAAATCATGTGTTGTTTTGACAAGTTAGGGAGATTTGTAGTTGAAGAAGATGAAGTGGTGCTGTAAAAACTTTGCACTACACCAGCCACATGGACTCAAGAGATATGTGGTTGGCCCTTTTAGCTTGCCAAAGGATGTATTATACACCCTCTGTACCTTGGAAGATCACTCTCAAAAATTTGAATCAAGATAGATAAGTTGGAGTAGATTCAATAGCAAAAAAAACTTGCTATTTATGTGCATATACATGTCCAAAGTTTTGAACAATTCTCTGGTCACATCAACAATTAACTTAATTCCTTTTGGAGAACTCTTATTAGCTTAGTATGCTAACAAGCAAGAGTTATTTCAACACAAATGATGGACTACACAAGGAGAAAGATGTTTAGCAAGTGG
>CM035419.1:50049118-50051618 GCA_020310875.1 Ceratopteris richardii | reverse complement strand
GGGAGATCTTATAACTCCTCACCATGCAACATTTGTGGTCTATCAAATCATACTACAGATGAGTGTTTCAGGAATTACAAGAATCGGAGAGGAAGAGGATATCAAAGAGGTGGCTACTCACAGTCAAGAGGTAGATTCAACCATCACCAAGGCTACAACAATAACTACAACGACAACTACAACAATAATTAAATGGCAACTACCAAGGAGGATTCAAATCTAGGAAGGATTACAACAACTACACGGAGAAGCAGGATGACTCTCTTCTAATCATGAACATGACTTCAAAATCAAGTACAAATGATGACCACCTATTCTACATTGACTCAGGATGTTCAAATCATGTGGCTGGCAATGTAGCATTACTCTCTGATCTTGAGGAACCAAAAGGTAAGCATCAAGTCAAAACAGGTGATGACACAAAGCATTCTGTAGTTAAAGTTGGAAATGTTAAGACTTGTGATGGAAATCAGAATTTGTTGAGCAGGGTACTCTATGTACCAACCATTACCAAAAATTTGAAGAGTGTTGGTCAGATTGTGGAGAAAGGTTTGCAGGTTAGATTCAACCAATATGGAGCATATGTGGAGGATCCAAGACATGGGTTCAAGAGGATTGCTAAAGGAGAAAAATCAGGTAGACTTTTCACTTTTGAGTTGGAAGATACAAAGAATATTGCACTATACAGTTATAAAGATCAAACACTTTCAGAGCTTGAGATTTGGCACAAAAGGTTAGGGCACATAGGAGAAAGAACCTTGAAACAAATGTGCAGGGACCAATGTGAGCTTGGGATACCTAATGTATCCAAGCAACATATGATTTATAAGTGTGGTGCTTGTCAATTTGGGAAGTCTCACAGGTTACCCTTCTCAAAGAAAGGATACATGCATGAAGACTACCTAGAGCTTGTCCACACAGATGTATGGGGACCAAGCAAAGACCCCTCAGTCTCAGGATCAAGGTACTATGTGTCTTTCATTGATGATTATAGCAGATGGACTGTATTATACTTCATGAAGCACAAGGATGAGGTATTTAATTGCTTTAAAAAATATCTTGCATTAGTTGAAAATCAGACAGGAAGGAATTTGAAGAGGCTAAGGTCAGATGGAGGAGGTTAGTACTTCTCCAATGAATTTGAAGACTTCTTGCAGGATAGATGCATCAAAAGAGAGATAACCACAAGGTATTCTCTTGGACAGAATGGGGTAGCGGAGAGAAGAAATAGATTAATTGTTGAGACAGCTAGATCTATGCTTAATGAGAAAAAAATACCTAACTATCTATGGGCAGAGAGTGTTTCTACTGCCACTTACCTCATAAATAGGTTACCATCTAAGTCTCTTGATGGCATGAGACCTTATGAAGCATGGCATGGTAAGAGACCTTCACTTGACAATTGCAAAATATTTGGATGTGTAGCATATGTACACATTCCTTCTCAGATAAGAGGTAAGCTAGACCCAAAGGCTGAAAAATGCATCTTTATTGGGTATGATTTAAATAAAAAAGGTTACAGGTTCTATAATCCTATCAATAAGGGATTTATGGTAAGCAGAGATGTTGTCTTTGATGAAAATGATTCTTGATATGAGAATGAATGCAGGAAGGTCAAATTACCCTATGATTTGGAAGAGGAATTTCCAAGTCTTACAAAGGAGGAACCTACTCAGAATGAAGCCTCAAGTTCAGATGATGAAGACACTATCAATCTTGAAGAATTCAAAGCATGGAAGTCCAAAGGCAAAATGAAGATGAAGAAGCTTGAAGACATACCTGAATCCTCAACTCAACCATTTAGAAGATCACAAAGAGAAAGCAAGAAACCTATCAGATATGGGTATGATACATCTCTTGTTACTAAACATTCTGTTTATCTTGCCAAAGATTTGTCAAATGAAGAACCAGGATCATATGAAGAAGCAATAACCAAATCAGAATGGAAAGAAGCTATGGATGAGGAGATTGATGCTCTCAAAGAGAGTGACACATGGGAGTTAGTACCTAAGAAGGACTCAATGAAGGTAATAGGATCCAGATGGATCTATAAGCTTAAAAGAAATTCTGATGGCACAATCAATAGGTACAAAGCCAGATTGGTAGCCAAGGGTTTTGCACAAACCCAAGGCATTGACTATGAGGATACATTCTCACATGTGGCCAAGATGCCAAACATCAGAGTGTTGGTAAGTGTGGCTGCATCAAAAAATTGGAATATGTACCAATTGGATGTCAAGAATGATTTCTTGAATAGATGGATTTCAGAGGAGGTATATATGTCACAACCTCCTGGCTATGAGGACCCTAAGAAGGTAACATATGTTTGCAAATTAAAAAAGTCTTTATATGGATTGAAGCAGGCACCTTAGGGCATGGAATTACAGGTTAACTACATACCTCCAAGACCAAGGATTTGTCATGAGCAAGGCAGATACTTCTCTGTTCATTAAGAGAAGTAATTCAGAGGTAATATACCTTTGTGTTTATGTTGATGACA
>CM035419.1:49931618-50044118 GCA_020310875.1 Ceratopteris richardii | reverse complement strand
ATAGATAGATAGGTAGATAGATAGATAGATAGATAGATAGATAGATAGATAGATAGATATATAGATAGATAGATAGATAGATAGATAGATAGATAGATAGATAGATAGATAGATAGATAGATAGATAGATAGATAGATAGATAGATAGATAGATAGATAGATAGATAGATAGATAGATAGATAGATAGATAGATAGATAGATAGATAGATAGATAGATAGATAGATAGATAGATAGATAGATAGATAGATAGATAGATAGATAGATAGATAGATAGATAGATAGATAGATAGATAGATAGATAGATAGATAGATAGATAGATAGATAGATAGATAGATAGATAGATAGATAGATAGATAGATAGATAGATAGATAGATAGATAGATAGGTAGATAGGTAGATAGATAGATAGATAGAGAAATAAGCAAAAGAGTGAAGGTATGTTGTTAGAGTGACTAGGAATTTCTGAAGAAGTGTTCTTAGTTTTGGCTACGATTTCTCAAAGTTTGGAGTGGCAATGAGTTAATGGTGACCATGGAGTTTGTCTATTGTCACACTAATTCATTTCTTATGATGTTTCACACATCAACACATATGAGGAATGGAATCAAGGAGTATGAAAGGTAATGTATTGGCTATCTGTTAGCATACAAGATAGCATGATTGGGGACATATAGGGTGCCAACACTCCAAAAGAGGCTTGGAACAGTTTGGTCACATTGTATGAGACCAATACAAAGGCACGAAAATTGCAACTCAAGAACGAGCTGCATACACTAGAGAAAAAGGGCATGTTGGTAAGTGACTACACCTTGAAAATCAAAAGCATATGTGAGTCACTTGCATCTATTGGCATAAATGTAGATGACGATTATAGGGTGAAGTGTGCCTTCACTGTTTAGGAGTTGCAAATAAGCAATTTTTAACGTCTATAGAGACCAGGGAAAATATTCCAAATTTTGATGGTCTAGTCTCCACGCTAATTATTGAAGAAAAGAATCTTGGTAAGGACTCAAACTCCTAAGGGAAACCTAGTTTTGAGTAGGTATTCTACTCTAGCAAAGGTAGAGGTTTCCAAAGTGGAAGAGGAAAAAATAATGAAGAACAAGGTCAACATCACAATCATGCAGGAGGTAGAGGACAATTTCGAGGCAAGGGGGGCCAAAGAGGCTATAGAAATTTCCAAAGAAATGATTCAATTAATGACAATAAAGGATGTTACAATTGTGGTAAACCTGGACACTTTGAATGTGATTGCAGATTGAAGAATCAAATTAACAAAAGGCAGCAAAACAACTATGCATCCAGAAGTGCAGATGATTCTGAGAAGCTATTCATGGTTCAACATCATATGATGAATGCAATGTTTATTGATGTTTCGAAATCAAATGTTAATGTCTGGTATGTTGATTGAGGCGCTTCAAATCACAAGACCAATCATGCGAAATGGTTTAATAGTTTGCATAAGTTACAAATTCTTGGATATGTTGAAATAGGTGATGACACATTACACCCTATCGAGTATACAGGAAACATAGCGTTGCCTATGGAGGATGGTAAGGTAAAACATCTTGTTGATGTGTTGCATGTTCCAAATATAACAAAGAATATGGTTTCTATTGGACAAATGGTTGACCAGGGATTGCAAGTCAGGTTCAATGTTGATGGGTTATATGTAGAAGAGTACAAACAAGATGAACTATTGATTGCCGAAGGAAACAAAGTGGGGAGTATGTTCACCTTAAATGTGAAAATTCTTGAAATGAATGTAGTCATGTTTGCAAAAGGTGTAGGAGTTGCAAAGTGCAAGAGTTATTGCTGATATACAGATGTGGCACAAACGAATTGGACATGCAAACTTATAGAGGCTGAAACTGATGCAGTCAAAGGAGGTTATCAATGGACTACCAAATTTCAAAGTTGCAAAAATGCAAAAGGTATGTGTAACATGTCAATTTGGTAAACAATCAAGAGCATCATTTTTGCATGACAAGCATGTTAGTGAGAATGTGCTACAAATAGTACATACAGATGTTTGGGGTCCTACAAAGAGCACATCTATGGGCGGCTGCAAGTTTTATGTTACTTTCATTGATGACCATACACAGAAAGTATGGACATATTTCATGAAAGAGAAGAGTGAAGTGTTCACTCACTTCCAGAATTTCAAAGCTATGGTGGAAAAGCAGAAAGGGAAGTATACTCAAAAGTAAGATTTGATGGAGGAGGTGAATATATGTCAAATGAGCTCAACAACTTTTAAAAAGTCATGGAATTCGATGTTATTTTTCATCCAGGTACACACCACAATAGAATGGCATTGTTGAATGCAAAAATAGACATATTGAAAAAATAGCAAGAGCCTTGATGGCTGAAAATAATATGCCTCATTGCTATTAGGTAGAAGTTGTGCACATTGTTGTATACATCATGAATAGAACTCTGACTGCTATTGTACATCAAGTTACACCTGGAGAGAAGTTCATAGGTAAAAAGACAAACTTATCACATATGAAAGTTTTTGGCTATATTGCATATGAACATGTTCCAGATGAGTTGAAGATGAAGCTTGATCCAAAAGCAAAAAAATGTATCTTCATTGGATACTCCCTTGAGCAAAATGGATATAAAGTTTATAACCCACTCACAGGGTAGGTGAAGGTAAGCAAAGATGTGGTGTTTGATGAAATGTCAAGCTTCTATGCAAATGCCAAAGATGGACTTAATCTTGAACCAAATGACAAAGAAAATGTTGAAAAATCAAGTGCAAAATCTCAAGTTTGGAGTGGACTCAATGCATCAAAAAACAATATTTCTGACTCAAATCCATGGAGTGGAATATTGCGTGGAAATTTCAATCCAACAAATTCATCAAATACATCCAAGAAAGGTAAAGAAAAGATTTTTGCTGGTAGTAAAACATCTACAAGTTTTGAAGACATTGATGGAGATTCAAGCGGTTCTCAAAAGAGTCTTGACGAGGAACTTGGATTTCCCTCTATGAAGACTCCAAGAGTAAGAAAGGAACATGCAAATGATACAAGGAGAAGTGACCCAGGACCAAGAAGATATGGGAGGATGCAAATTTTGTTGGGAAAGATGGATGGATACTCCAAGAGACTGAGTAGGTACTGCTAAACCTGCTTTGTACCAGCCCTCTTTTGCTTCAGAGTTGATAACTAACCTCCTTAGCTTTCCAATGACACCATAAAATGTCCTATGTCCTTTGGAAATGATGTGTGCAATGATTGAATCAAAACAGATAACTTTGGAAGTCACAAACTCAAGAAAACCTTCTATTTATGTCTTGACGCCTGCTGGTTATTTTGCTCAGTATGACCAACACAGTAGGAATTGGAAAAATTCCTTTTAGGGGTATCTAATTAGCTTAGTAAGCTACCTATTCCAAGTGAAATGATGTAAAATGATAAACTATGCTAAGAGAAATCAATTTAGCAAGTTAAGCTATACCCCCGACTTTTTAGGACTGTAGCAAAAAATGACCAGAGATCATCTCGACACAGATTTCTCCAAAATGGCTGAATAGAATGTCTTCAAACTTTGACAGCATGTCGATTACTTCAAGCTGAATCCAAAAAGCTTTGAATTACTGAATTTGGTGAAGAATTGACTAAGATATGCCCTTGCCAAGTTGATAGACTTTTGAGTAGACTAACAGAGAACTCAGAGATGGACAATATGAATGTATGTATTAATGAACATTTGTACACAACTCCATTGGCATGAATCTCATTGCCAAATGGTGTAGAGAGGTGTGGGCTAGAGTGTAGACCTCACACACACTCAAAAATCAGTAATGCTAGGCTCGGGAGTGCTCTCTCTTTTTGCAACTTTTCATGTCAATTTTTTATAAGGAATGCGTGAAAGTTTGAATTCAAATTCAAACTTTTGGCTCCCTATGATCAAGCTCTTAAATGCTAGGAGATATTCTTTCAATCATACAACTAATTTTTCCACGAATCCTTTTGGTAGGTGATTACAAGAGATTCCAAGTCAATTTGACTTTTACAATGAGGTAAAGTGGTAATTAACCACTAGCATATGTCCTATGCTTCTTCATGTATGTATAGACTTCAATGCATCCTTTGAGCCAAATGTGTAGGATTGTAATTTACACCAACAAATTTTAGTGCAACGGTTGACATATGATAGTTACATGGCTCGTCATTGTACCTACATGACAAAGGTAATACAAGATGTTGAACCCTCTTGTTTTGAAGATGCAATTGGAAATGCAAAGTGGAAAAAAGTTATGAATGAGGAGATAGTTGCACTTTACGGAAACGATACATGGAATCTGGTTCCATTGCCACAAGGAAAAAGCCCATAGGCTGCAAGTGGGTTTACAAGGTAAAGCACAATGTTGATGGTAGCATAAGCAGGTACAAAGCACGATTGGTAGCAAAAGGGTATGCATAGACATATGGTATTGATTATCAGGAAACATTTAGCCCTATAGCTAAAATGTCCAATGTCATAACACTTATTGTAGTAGCTACAACAAAAGGATTGACTTTGCATCAGATGGATGTGAAGAATGCTTTCCGACATGATGAATTATAGGAACAAGTATACATGGACCAGCCACAAGGATATGAAGATTCAAATCACCTAGAATATGTTTGCGGGTTGCAAAAGGCTTTTTATGGACTTAAGCAAGACCCTCTTTCTTGGCATGCAAGGATTATTGACTACTTAACCACCATTGGATTTTCTATGTGTGATGTAGATCATTCATTATATGCAAGGAAGGGTGATGATGGCATCACAATTGTGGCTATTTATGTTGATGACTTGATTATAGGTGGTGATAATGAAGAAAGAATTAAAGAGGTAAAGCAACTCCTTACGCAGGAATTTGATATGAAAGATCTTGGTGTGCTAAGCTACTTCTTGGGCATTGAGTTTATATATACAGAAACATGTATATGGATGTCACAAAGGAAATACACCTTGAGTATGCTGCAAAAGTATGGTAATGGCTGATTGTAATCCAATTTCCATGCCATCAGATCAGGATTTGAAGTTGGATATTACAGCAAGTGAAGCATTAGAAAATGCTACTATGTATAGGAAAATTGTGGGAAGTTTGATATATCTCACAATTACAAGGCCTCACTTAAGCTACACTATTGGACTTGAAAGTCAATTTATGTAGGTTCCCAAGAATCGGCATCTAGATGCTCTGAGGTGCACTCTATGTTATGTGAGTGCTACTTTGGATTATGCATTGTTTTATAGAGTTGGTGTAGATTTGCAAGTTCATGGATACATCAATGTAGATTGGGCTGGTAGTATTCCAGATAGAAGATCCACTAGTGGCTTTCTATTTTCACTTGGAAGTGTAATTATTATATGGAGCAATAAGAACCAACCCACTATTGCTTTGTCAAGTACAGAGGCTAAGTATAGAGATGTTGCAATGGCAACATGTGAAGCATCCTCGTTAGAGATGCTACTTGCAGATTTAGGTGTGGAAGTGCAAAAGCCTATCACCATTTATTATGATAATCTTAGCAACATACAATTAGCATAGAACCCTTTTTTTCATGCTAGAACAAGGCATATCGAGGTACATTATCATTTCATCAGGGAGAAAGTATTAGTAGGTGATATTGACCTTGTTTATGTGAGGACAAATGAGCAAGTTGCTGATATTTTCACTAAAGCACTTGGAGCTGAGAAGTTGAAGAATGATAATGGATGAGTAATGTTCCTTCTGAAAATCGGAAAAACTGCAAAATCTCTGACCTCCTATAATGCAATTGTAATGTTCTCATTTAACTTGTAAGGTCTCCATGATTGCTTTTTATATCCTCTATAACTCAACACATCCTAAACTAACCATGCAGTTTCCAAAGTCGGATCATTATGAGCAAACAAAACAATAAAAATGATAATAATTTTTTAGTGAAAAATGGAAACATGCTTGATTGGTATGCTTTCGAGTTTTCCTTCCCAATCATCCTAGTATAAAGGAACAACAACCTCAAACACATAAAATTGTCAATCCAAGAAGTATGCTAAGACCCTAGACCCTTCATAAATGGAATCCAAGACTTGTCATTATAAGATCAGTTTCATCAGAGTTTTCACAAATATTATGGATGATTCTATTATTTCTTGTAGGTTGAGCTAGGAATAAGCTTTTTCAGTGATTCTTGTGACTAAATTGTGTTATCTTTCATAATAAAGACATTGGTAACATCAAATTTAAATTTTATTACTTGTATCCTTGTGATGAGAGAATTGCAATTCTGATGGATTCACCATGTCTTCCTTAATTGTTGAGGTCCTCCATCATGTGCAGCCAATGGTGCCAACAATGACTTTGGTGACTTAGATGAAAAGGTATGCCAAGGTCTATGCATTGGTCTCCACCTTTGTTGTAAGCCTTGGAGAAAGCCTCGAGACAGCATGTGGGTGTTTGCTTCATTCGCACAAAAGCAAAGAATCTTTTGCTTCACAATGCTCTAATACCAATGAAATGATGCGATGTTGATGCACAATAGCGGACTCTCCTACTCGAGAGCTCCAGAATGATACTCTCATAGTAGAAAATTGAGCTCCAAATGTTGCATATAGTACTCCGCAGAGGGCCTATAAGATACACAAAAACATACAATACACATGGATCACGAATGATTCCATAGCAATTAAAAGATGTGATCCAACTTATAATCTATGGCTGATCAAGCCACTATATACTTTATTAAAGAAGGTATACAATAGTGTTTGGTGGCCATGAAAGATGAAAAGATATTGTACGGATTGAAGAAAGCACCACGTGTTAATATGAAAAGAAAATTTCCTACTTGCTAGCTCATGGATTTGAGAATAGTCCAACTAAGAGAACCTTATATTTTAAGTGTGCAGTTGGTGTACTTCTAATCATAGTTTTATGTTGATAATATGTTGCTCACTATCCTAACAAGAAGCATATTGTTGATTTGCATGCCTCTTTTGAGATGTCAAATTTGGGTGCTTGCATCATTTTTTGAGCATTCAATTTAATCAAGTTGATGGGGGAATGTTGGAGTTCGAGGTCTACAGAAGCATGCAAATAGCACAAGGAAGAAGAACAAGCTTAGAGCACAAAACACAATATTGAATGTATTACCACTAGAATGTACAAAGATAAGTAACCCATTAGGGCAGTAGGCGTATATACAAGCTGGGGGGAAAACACCTCCTAAAGAGGAAAAAAAGTGCACCGATGGTCCTAGCATGTTCACACACATCACTACCTAAATATATCAACAAATCCCCCCTCGGAGTGATGTGGTGAACAAGGAGTTGGCACTCATGTATAAGGAAGTGTCAAGCTATCTGTAATCAATCCACAAAATGAAGTAAGCCCAAATCTTTGCAGAAAGCTTCGAACTTCTCCCTAGGAAGAGCCTTTGTGAAAAGGTCTACAATGTTCTCCTACGTGGGCACATATGCCAAGATGATCTCTCCAGTAGAGAACCTCTCTCTGACATAATGATAATGCGCCTCAATGTGCTTAGTGCGAGCATGGAACACAGGGTTCCTCGTAACTGCCAATGCATTTTGACTATCAATGAAGATGGTGGTGGCAGAAGACTAACCAACACCCAAATCAGCCATAAGGCATCTGAGCCACACACACTCAACAGTCACTGTGAAAGCTGCCCCATACTTAGCCTCACATGGAAGTGGCCACAGTAGGCTGCTTCTTGCTCAACCAGGATATACATGAGCTACCAAGCATGAAGCAAAAGCCACTAGTGGACACATGAGTGTCATAGCAAGCAGCCTAGTCAGAGTCAAAAAAGCATGTAAATTTGGTGGTAGTGATCCCCCCTTGGGATAAAACAATGCAAGTAGCTGGGTACCACTCAAGTAGCAAAAGATGTGCTTAACCGCCTGCCAATGCTTGACACCTAGGCAATGCATAAGCCTGCTCATCTATGATACAACAAACTAAATATCTGATTGAGTAATGCATAAATAAATCAAGCATCCAACAACATGCTAATAGAGAACAACATCAAATGCATCTCCAACATCATGAAGGCTCAATAGTAAACATGTCTCCATAGGAGTGGCAATAGGTTTACAGTCTTCAAGGCCAAAATCTAGCAACAATGTGTCAATATATTTTGATTGACACAAACCCATTCCACCATCAACTTGCATAAATTGAATGCCCAAATATTGATGCAAATGCCCCAAATCAAACATCTCAAATGAGGCACTCAAATCAGCCTTAAAATCAGCAATATGCTTGTCATGAGGATCAGTGAGGAGCATGTCATCAACATACACAACAATGATCAAAAGCACATCATTAGCATGCTTAACATATAAGGTGCTTTTAGTTGGACTATTCTCAAAACCATGTGCAATCAGATAGGCATGTATGCTTTCATACCAAGCACGTGGTGCTTGCTTTAAACCATATAATGCCTTTTTCAACCTGCTCACTTGGTTTTCGTGTCCTTTCTGCACAAAGCCACGGGGCTGAAAAGCATACACTTCTTCATGCAAGTCACCATTCACAAATGCAGTTTTAATGTCCAACGAATGTTCATTCCAACTATGATGAGCTGCAAGTGCACAAATGCTACGAACAATAGTCATTCGGAATGTAGGAGAAAAGGTTTCATCAAAATCAATGCCTCTTTCTTGTGCATAACCCATTGCATAGCCTTATACTTGTCAATTGTTCCATCAGGCTTACGCTTCAGCTTGTATACCCACTTAGTGCCAATGGCCTTCTTTCCAGGAGGCAAGACACATAAAGACCAGGTACCATTTTTCATGATAGCATCATATTCTGATTGCATAGCAACCATCCAATTTTTAGAATTTGATGTTTCATCAAAGGAAACAGGCTCATTCGCATCATAGAGACTAGAGGCAGCCATAGCATAGCAATCTGATGCAAAACAAGCACTATAAGGTCCTGAACGAGTACGATACGACAAAGGTGCATCTAATTTGCTGTCACGCAAAGTTTGCACCACCCATTTTGTCATAGTTTTTGCCTCCTCAATATCAGTTCTCTCATCAACAAGTGCATCATGTAAATTTGCATAAAAAATGGAATGATCTACATCATCATATGAAACCTGCAAAGGTTGAGAAGTTGCCTCATTAGGACTAGCACTAGACTGTCCACCTATAAAAAGAGGCAACAAAGTATCATACATATCTTTAGAGCTAATAGATGTCTCCTTCGTACATGAAAGTAAGGGCTGAATAGCATCTCCCTTAAAAACAACATTGTGGCTAACCAAAATGTGTTTAGTCTCTGGATGATACAGATGATAACCTTTGCGTTCAAAACTCTAACCAACAAAAATACATTTTATTGCTTTATCATTTGATTTCCTACGATGTTGTTCAGGCAATAATGCATATGCCAGACAACCGAAAACATGCAGGTGAGCAATAGATGGCTTACGACCATGCCAAACCTCATATGGAGTGATAGACTGCAATGCTTTAGTGGGACATCTGCTAAGTACATATGTTGCACACATAATGGCCTCAAGCCAGAAACTATGTGGTAAAGCCTCACTCTTAACCATACAACTCACCATCTCCATGAGTGACCTATTCTTTTGTTCAGCAACTCCATTTTGTTGAGGTGTATAGGGCACTGTAGACTGATGTTTTATCCCACATTTAGCCTGCTCTCATACCAATTATTGGAGTTCAAGCTTTGCAGAAGCACGCGAATAACACAAGGAAGAAGAAGAAGCTTGCAGCACAACACATAATATTGAATGCATTACCACTAGAATGTACAAAGATAAGTAACCCGTTAGCGTAGTAGGAATATATACAAGCTGGGGGGAAAAAACGTCCTAAAGAGAGAAAAAAGTGCCCCGGTAGTCCTAGAGTGTTCACACACATCAGTACCTAAATATATCAACAGGGGATAGCATTGTGTCAAACAAAATGCATTGATAAATTATTATAGTATTTTGCCTTGAACATTGCAAAACTATTGCCACTCCCATGGAAATAAGTTTATGGTTAAGTCTTCATGATGTTGGAGTTGCATTTGATGCTGTTCTCTATCAGTAGGATGTTGGATGCTTGATTTAAATATGCATGGACTAGATATTCAGTTTGATGTCGATTAGATGAGCAGATTTATGCATAGCCAAGGTGTCAAGCATTGGTAGGAAGTTAAGTGCATCTTTTGCTACTTGGATGGTACCCGAATACTTGGATTGTTTTATCCCAAGGGGGGGTTATTATTGTGTCAATTTACATTTATCGTGATATTTACATGCTTTTTGTGACTTAGATTGGGCTAGTTGCTATGACACTCATGTATCCACCAATGGTTTTTGTTTCATGCTTGGTAGCTCATGCATATCTTGGTTGAGCAAGAAGCACTCTACTGTGAAACTTCTAGTTATGAGGTTGATTATAAGGAATAGCTACTATTGATGTGTGGATCAGATAGATTTTGGTTGATTTGGACATTGTTCAATCTTTTGCCACCACCATCTTTGCTAATAGTCAAAGCACATTCACAGATGCGAGGAAACCTATGTTCCATGCCTTCACAAAGCACATTGGGTGCATTATCATTATGTCAGGGAGAGACTCTTTGTTGGAGATATGCATTTGACTTATGTGCCCACACAGGATATTATTGCAGATCTTTTCACAAAATCTCTACCCAGGGAGAAGTTTGAAGCCTTTTGCAAATCTTTAGGCTTCATTCCTTTTGTGGATTCATTTCATTCCACATAGCTTGGTGCTTCGTTATACATTGGTTCCAACTCCTTGTTCACAACATCACTCCTAGGGGGGACTTGTTGATGTGTTTTGGTAGTGATGTGTTTGAACACTCATATGATCATTGTGGCATGTTTTTTCCTCTTTAGGAATTTTTTTCCCTTGGCTTGTGTATACACCTATAACCCAGAATTCATTCAACTTTATACATTCACTTGATAATACACTCAATCTTTTTTGTTGTCCAAGATTTTTCTTCTTCCTTATGTTGTTTGCATGCTTTTGTAGTCCTCAAACTCCAACATGGATCAAGAGAAAGAGTTGGAAATAACTACCATCAAGGCAACCATAGCAACCATGGTTAGACAAATAGGAAGATTTAGAGGTAGAGGAGGTGGATATCATCGAAGAGGCAACACATCCAATGGATGCTACATATATAGAAAACCAAGACATTATGCCAATGATTTCTATCAAAAGCTAGCTGAAGAAAACAAGAAAGGACAAGGTAATTAAACGAAATCCTCTAATACATTAAAAAGTGAACAAACTTTCTATGAGACGCTACAAAGATGTGAAGACATAGGGTGATGTATGGTATATGGATAGAAATTTTAGTAATCACATGTCAAGAAGGTAAGGGTTCTTAAGAAATATTCAAGCACCCAAACAAAGAAGAGTTATGGATACTAAAGAAAATAGATATCATGAGATCTGACACATGGGAGGGTTCAAGCTAGAAGGAAACCAAAAGGAGGGAATCTTTTTGGGGTGTTACATGTGCTTATTGTCAAAAAAAACATGTATTTTTTATATGTTATATGGTCAAAAGAGGATTACTAGTGAAATTCGGTCACAAGGAGTCTTTTGTTGAAGAACCAAGTAATGGATATGAGCTAATAGCTAGAGGAAAGAAGGAAGGATGGATGTTTACTCATGATGTAGGTCAATGAAGTAGGAACAAAGAAATGTTCATCACACATGGAGATAGGAGGATTGGAAATTTGGATTTATGGCACAAGATTTGTGGCCATATCAACATTCAAAGACTCAAAGAAATGTAGGCAAGGAAATTGGTAAGACGATATGATACATTATACCAAAAAATGGGTCAAGTGTACCAACTAGGGACGTCAACTAGACAACCTTTCAACAAAAGTAATTATGAATCACATGAAGTATTGATTCGGTATATGAATATGTGTGGGGGCCAACAAAAAAGCTCTCACTTGGAGGGAATAAATAGTTTATCACATTTTTGGGTGATGACTCAAGGAAGTTTTGGATTTATTACATCAAACAAAAGTCAAAAGTGTTCATCACATTCCAAAGGAAAGTGGACGAGTCAGGTAACTTCATCAAAACCCTATGGTCATATGGAGGGGGAAGGATACTTCTTTTATGAGTTTTGTGACTTCTTTTATAATCATGGGATACTAAGAAAGTTGCATGTAAGTCTACGTCCCAAAACGTGGGAGGTTGAAAGGGAGTAGAGACATGATTCATAGATAGTTAGGTGTATGCTTAATGAAATGCATGTTACCTTGTTCTATTGGGTAGGTGTCATTTCGATTATATTTTATGCAATAAATAGGTGCCCTAGTTTTGGAGTACATGACATGAGGACATATGAGGCTTCTAGTGGGAGGAGACTTGATCTCTCTTGACCAAAGATCTTTGGATGTTTCTAATATGCACATATCCCACAAGTTCTTAGGATCAAGCTTGATGCTAGGCAAAAAGGTGTCTTATTGGTCATTATTTGGAAAAGAGCTGATGTAGATATAAAGACCATTAAAGAAAATCTTGGAAGATAATTCAAGGTCTCTAATCTTTCAAAAAATATAATACTTCATAGTTATTGAAATTTCATATGTAAAGGATGGTATATATTTTGATAAAAGGAAATACCTCCTTGACATCATCTAAAAGTTTGGCATGAGTGGTGCAAGCTCCTCTCAAAAATTATTGAGCCAAATACTAAGCTCTGTTTTGTTGAAGAGAAATCAACTATAGATTTTGCTATGTATAGAAGAAACAGGGATCTTGAATAAATAGGATTGATTTGCCTTATGTTGTAGGTATACTCTCACATTCTAAATGCACCTAACTATTAATAATCTCAATGCATCTATAAGAGTGCCAAGGTAAATCAATTTTACAATGAATTAAGGGTTCTTCTATCCTTATGATGATTGAATACATACCAAAGGGTATACTAATGTTGATCGGGTCGGCTCAAAAGATACAAGAAGTACAATGTATTCATGCTAAAGCCAAATATCATCTATTGCTTTATCTTTTATAGAAACCGAATATAGGACCTTAGCTCTTGCAGCATGTAAAATTATTATGTTCAAGAAGATTTTTAAAGATTTTGTTGTAAAAATTAAAGGATTTTCATTATTTGGTAATAATTTCTCAAGAATCTATCTTGCATGCAATCCAATTCTACATGCAAGTAGCAAGCACATAGAGGTGCACTATCATTTCATCAAGAAGGAAGTCTTATAGAAAGAAGTGAACATCTAGTACGTCAACGCCAAGAGAAAGTAGCTAATATCATGACCTAGTTCTTGGATTCAAGAAAGCTTGTCAAGTTCAAGGAAGTTATGATCATGAAGGACGTTGAGTGATGTAGACAATAGGGCCTGAGCTTGAGGAGGTGTTACAAATCCAATTGTTTTGTGTGTTCATGTGTTTGAAAATCACCCAACCAGATTTTCATATCATCTTATAACTTTTAAAGAGGAAAAAAAGGTTGTATTATGGGTCCCAAAAAAACTAAAATCAACTACTAATTGAGGGATACAAATTAGAGATCACTTTTTGGTGAGCTAGGAGGAAATCCAACTAGGTAATTTGCTTTAACTAAATATACATTGATTTGAATTATATTCATGGTTCTATCCATGTGTATTAGTCTTTTCATTGTTTTCAATTCAAGTTTATTAAGCTACCCCCAACTTGTTTATCTATATGCACTAGTAGAGATCTTTTGATCAATCTTTTTTCTACATTGGTGAATACATATTGTATTTTTTGGCACATTTCTTTGTGTCTTCATTATCTATCATTCTATAACTTCTTTTTATTATTTCTTGCTTCCTCATCAAGTTTCAAGAGTATCCATTTGCTATAGGGTTCAAAGTCTACAAATTCTTAGTGATAAACTGGCCCATGAAGGAGTGGTACAAGGTCATTTTTCACCATGTAGAAATGTAATACCCTACATATGATGCAAAAGCCTATCCGAAGAAATGTAAAAATATGGAAGATTTCAAAGTAGCCTTTTGGACAAGACCAATTTCTCGTGATATGGATTGATGGGGAGCATATTTTTATGGTTATATTATCCCACCTTCATGAGGCTCCCAACTAGATTACATCATGGCTTCCACTGATTATCTAGCCAAATGGATGGATGCCAAAGCCAAGAGAAGATGTGATGCTCAAACTATTTCCAGAGTTTAGTTTGAGCGTACTTCCACTAGATATGGATCTTTGAAAAGGTATGTAAGTTATTTTGGTAATAAATCTTAAATGAGCTCATAGAGAAAATACTAGATGAGTTTTTAGTACTATGCAAGACATCAACACCATGTCATCCCCATGGTAGTGGAAAATTTGAGAGCACTAATAAAGTCCTATGTACACTACTTACTAAGCTAGTCAAGAATCACATATCAAATTGGTCTAAGCAATTACATCATGTAATTTGGTCCTACCAAGTTTCTCACCAAAGTGATACAGAAACAAGACCATTTGACGTGGTTTATGGGCAAAATGTTGTAATGCCTATAGTGAGAGTAGCACAATCTTATGAATGAATGGCACATGAACTTTCACAACATATATAATCTCAAAAGGTTACAAGAAAGCATTTGATAATGATTACAAGAATCTATGTTCATAAAGGGAAAGGGCTTACTATGATGCACATATCAAAGAAAACACTAATAGGTAAGGTGAGTAGCTCCTAGTATACACTCAAAAAGAATATATGAAGGAATTTGAAAAGATATGATTCGGCTCCCTTGTGCTTGTGTTAGACTCACAAACACACTCTCAAGGAGTTTAAACCACATTCAAATGTCGTAAATTCGATGGTTGGACACCCATAAATTGTTAAACTAAGCACTTTTCTACTAAAAAATATGTAAGGCAATGCATAAACAATGGAAAACTACGTAAACTAAAAAATGGAAGACAAAACAATATTATTAGGGTCTTGAAAATTTCAACAATCTATTTCTCATAAATGGGAAATGAAGCCATCCCTTTTCACACACATGACTGGGAAATGTAACATGCATGAAAGATTATATCCATCAAAAACAAAATACAAAAACTTGAAAATAAACTCTCTATTGAAAGAGAATGAAATATAAAAAAATTAAATGCTTAATTTCACACCAAAATTCATTTTGAAATGAGTCCATGAGCAACCCATATGAGCTTATTCAATCATCAATATTGTGATACATGTGAATTTGTGTATGACATATTTCTGCACTCACAGGTATTTTCTAGTTCTCATGCATAATCATAAGACCATAGCCATGTTTAATTTCCACAAGAAAGAAAAAACAAGCAACCAAATCAAAATTATGATATTATAAAATTCATCATCAGTTATATAAAAATGAACATATACATTTTATGTGTAGGTATACATGGATTTTTTCATGCATATGCATTACCACATGTCAACTATTATGCATATCTTTGAGTATACATATGCTCAATCTTGACATGTTTATGGGAGGAAAAAGCCACTTACAATCGAAATACACTTAATCATTTTTCCTTATTTAGGACTTGCATTCTATCTCGTATTGAGAGTTCAAAACATAATGGGATCATTATGTGCATAAAATGCATGGAATTGGCATGGTAGGATTTATTGTTACATTATGGATGTTTTATAAACTCTTGGGACTATTCAGTGGATTGTTGCATATGTTTTTTTTTTACCACAATTGAATTAATACGCTTATATATGATCATATAAATTATCTCATCTCATTTATATGAAAAACCAATAACCACAAGTTAATAAAGCATTTATTCACTTAAAGCATTTATTCACTTTCATTTCCTCAAGAATACTATTCTACCCTTTCTCATAATTTTCAAGATATCATATACCCTTACTTGATGGGATTTGATCATTTCATATATAAGGTGAAGCATTTGTAGGAAACAATTCGTTTCTCTAATATACAAGCATGATGTGTATGGTCTATCTAAGATCAAGAACCTTATTAATATTGTTGAAACTAGGCAACTGGCCCAACAAGATCATGGAAAATGGTATAAATATGGGAATATCTTTAATCTTTGAGGAATTTCATACTTGATACTAAGCTCTTAAAGAACACCTTGTCATTCGGTGCTCAGTTAAGCAACATCTTGTCATTTGGTGTTCAAGTAAGAAGTTCTTTACTAAGGTCAAGTCAAAAAAAAAAGGGGGGGGGGGGGGGGGGGGGACTTTTCAATTTGCAAGAAAACTATGATTGGGTTTAAGATGTTTTCAAGCATCTCATTTTTCTTAAATAATTGGCACTCAAGATGTGAGTTCTTCAAATAGGCATGCAGATATGGAATAAATGCCCTCATATATAGCCATATGATGGCCTGCAATGAATGGCACACATGGATATTCTTTTTACGAGCAAGGACAAGACCCCAAGTATTTATGGTCTTTCAAAAGAAATTATGTTGGGTTGCCTTCATGTAATGCTACGTGGCATCAATCTTTTATGTCTCATTCTCTATCAAGGAGGGGGCATATTTTAATTCCTCAAAGCGATTTTTATGCTACTCTCAATGACTGAAAGGCCATCACATCAATGGTCAGTCTATACAAAATAGTAAACAATGATTTTGCACTACATATGCAGCATTTTTTGCATGGTTATATTCAGTCAAATGAACGTAATTCATCAAATTTCAATCGATCTTTTATACATTGATGGATGTTATGCTTTCTTTTGAATTTTCTAGCAGTATTGCCATCCATTTGCTTTATTGTTTGATAGGCCATCTAGTTTCATATAAGTTTACATGCTTACAGACTGGTACTACAAATATACTTGGAGTAGGCCTACTAGTAATACATCATTATATTTGTAAAATTTTCTCATCAACATAGAAGCAATTGTGGATGCTTTACATTTATTTTCCTTAGCCCTTAGTTTGAACTTGAATGTTCATAAAGTAAAGCTTAATGATTTTTGTTTTTTTCCTTCTTTTAGTGTCCTCCACTGGAAAGACTGAAAATTTCTAGGCATTTGGCTACCAACTGGCCGTTCAAATCATAAAAAGAAGAAAAGAAAAAAAGAAAGAAAGAAAAGAAAAAAAAACAAAAAAAGTCCTTTAGTGGCAAATGGAAGACATGAATGTTCTTGCAATATTGACAATGCATCACTTAGACCATTCTATATTGTTATTTAATGCAACCATTCTGTTTCTTTATTTGATGCATTAATTGTTGCTTATTAAGCGGTCAAAAAGAAACAATCGGCCTATGGGACCCCCCAAATCCTACAAAGCAGAAGAGTGACATACAAAGTTAGAGGGTTTTACAAAGGAGGTTGATAACACTCTCGTCCAAGGAGATTGATAACAGTCTCGTCCGCTTCATGGGGGGCCCACTTGGATTGAACCTTGTTCTCCAGGAAGAACACTCTATGGTGCCTAAAAGGTGGGGTCTTCTTACAGTTCACCTGTACATTTGTTTCCTTTTTTTTTAATTGAAAGCCTGGGAGAGTAGGCTATTGCCGAACTTCCTTTTATGAGGAAAAAAAAAGGGGGGAAAGAAACAATTGGCCTTCTTCTTATGGCATAAAACCACTCTAATTCAATTCCATCAATGGAATATATCTTATGGGACGAAACCACTCTACATCATCATGAATTCTATCCATGGAATATATGTATTACGCCAAAGAACCATTTTATTTCTCTTCAATTTAATGATGCAAATTCAAGAAGATGCACCATTCTTAAGAAATTTATTTGTCTTTTGCGTATGGTGTTTGGTTTTCCATTATTTCTTCGGTTGTAATTGCAGCTCTTCCAAAGGTTTTAAGGAGCTAGACTGTTGGAGAAAAAAAATTTAATGTGCCCCAAGTACATTGGGAAACAGCTTTACTTCAGGTTAAGTCTTGAAAACGTGTGAGTCTGCATCTTTTTTGGGATGGAAGGCAATGCATTGTTGCAACCTCCATCAGAGTTGAGTCTTCTTGCTAGTTACTCATCCTTCCAGAACTTGGAGCCCATTCACTTTGAATCTACTTTTTGGTACATGCAATTCTGAGTGATTTGGTTGATCACCAAAAAATGACTCTCCTCTCAGGTTCAGTTCAGTTTTTACATAAAAACATGCAATGGCTGCCAAAGTCCCCACAAGAAAGGAGGGGTGCAAAATCTTTTCAGTGAATTGCTTTGAAATATTTAATTATATGGTTTGACAGGTCTCATTAAAGTTTAACCTCATATTGTGATATAAGTTTGCAAACATATACAGAAGACAGCACATAAACCTGTGCATTATAGACAAGATGATGCAAGACATCATCTTGTAGTGTCAGTACATAAACTTGTGCATGCTAGACAAGATGATGCAATGTAGTGTCAGCACGTAAACTTGTGCATGCTAGACAAGATGATGCAATAGATTCAACACATTACAATATAGTGTGATGTATGTTGCAAAAGTGGAGACATGTGAAGGAAAGAATGAAAATTCCCAGCGTACAAAAACCTAAAACAGAGTCTCTTGCGACTTATGTAGGTAGCTATTGAAATGCTCATTTTGTGAGTGTGGTAAATGTTCAAGTGAAAGAATCCCAACCTACAGCTATCGGTGATCCAGAATTCACATCATATGTGGATAATGGCCCCATAACTGGATATGCATCACTTCCCTAAATTATTTCAAGCATATACTGAGGTGTCCATCTCTTGATGACCTAATCTAACTGCAATGGACCGTACATTTGATAACATGCTCTGAGTTGGGAATTCGTCGGGATCAATTTCAAGGATATAAGGTGCCACTTGAAGGCCATGAAGTGCATCAACATAATTCCTACAGGCACTCAGTAAGGTTGTCCATGAAACAGAACAGGGTTGATAGGGCATATTTGCAATGAACTGCCTTGCATCAAACAATCTTCCAGCTCTGCTGAATGTATCCACCAGGCAGGAGAAATGCTCTGCCCCTGGTTTGATTTTTAGGTCCTCACACATGGATATCCACAAGTGACATGCAACATCCACTAATCCTGAGTGACTGCATGCCAAAATGGTGGTGAGAAAGGAGACCTCATCTGGAGGTGTCCTTTCTTTTTGCATAGATCTCAGAAGAGCAACAGACTCTTCCCCGTAACCATGTTGCGCATAGCCAAAGATAATTGCATTCCAAGAAATTGTATCCCTTATAGAGAGCCTGAGGGATTGACTTAAAGCATCTTTAAGACTGCCACATTTCCCGTACATGCTAATAATTGCATTAGCAACTGTTCTCTGAGATTCTATCTCACTATTGCAGATGATTGAATGATGCACCAGCCTACCATAGGTCAAAGAAGAAAGATCCCCACAAGCAGAAAGCACACATGCATAAGTTATGTCACATAAATTTACTGATTCTTGCTGCATTCGTTTGAAAAGCTGTATAGCACCAGTATCATGCCCATGGTAGAGCAACACTGCAATAATAGTATTCCATGAGCATGTATCTTTTGCTGAAAGATCCACAAACAAAGCTAATGCATCCTCCAGGTCTCCACACTTTCCATACATGTTCATCAAGCTGTTTATGATTTCTGCATCTGCATCAAGCTTAAGACTTGTGATATAAGCATGGAGAAGTTTCCCATCCACTAACAAAGAACTAGAAGCACATGATGATAACGTGCTTATAATTGTAGATCTATCTGGGAGTATGTTTCCCACAACTGCCATACTGTGAAACAGCTGTAAAGCCTTCATTGAATCACCAATCTCCGCATAAATTGCGATCATGCTACCCCAAGTCACCCTATCCCACTTTGGGAATTCAATGAATAGCTTATCAGAAATTTCATGGCAGCCACACTTACCATACATAAAGATAAGAGAATTCCTTAATACTGTATCTAGCTCAAGCTCACTATGCCTAATGCAACTATGAAACTGCATTCCTTCACGCAATGCACTAGAACTTGCACATACTGAAAAGCAGTTTATGTAACTGATCCTCGTAGGGATGTGACATTCTTGATGCATTTGAGAATGCAATTGAAGAATTGAAGTGATGGTCTCTTGATGTTGACGAGAATAGACACCCATCATTGTATTCCATATAACTTCATCTTTGTCTGAAGCACAATTAAAAACAGCCCTGGCCTGTAAAAGGTTTCCACAGGCACCATATGTCTTTATAAGAGAACTGGCAATAGTAGCATCTTCTTTCAAGTCACCATGCAAAATGCAAGCATGCAATTGCTGGCACCTCTTAATATTACATGTAGTGCAACACATATCAAGAATAGCCGTACATGTAAAAACATTTGGAATCACACCCTCCACTTGCATTTGATTCAAAATCTGAAAGGATAAGGCTTCTAAGCCTCTTTGAGTGCATGCATGAATAAGGTTATTCCATGTAGAAATATCCTTAGAATGGATGCTTTGGAACAGTAAAATTGCATTTTGCAAGTTACCACACCTGGCATACATGCTTACAAGTTCTGATTCTAAGTTCCCACGCAACATACATGCATGCATTTGCTTGCCCGCAAGAAGACCAGCTTCATTGCAACAAACCAAGAGAGAGAGAGAAAGGGTTATGCCATTGGGCATGAAACCTTCCTGTTTCAGCTGTTCAATCAGCTGAAAAGCAACTTCATTTAAACCAGACTGAACATGGGCTCTAACTATACTGTTCCATGATATAATATTCCTATCTTTAATGGTATCAAACAATCTGCTCGCCATGTCAAGGTGCCCGAACTTGGCATACATGCCAACAAGTGCAGTAGTAACAGCAACCTCTGAATTATAATTACTACTATGAATAAATGTGTGCATAATGATTCCATTTTGAAAATTACCAATTAAGGTGCAGGCCAGCAGCATATTGAGGTAGGTAACTTTGTCTGGAACTTGTCCTTCCCAAATCATCTTTTCAAATGTACAGAACGCCTTTTCACCACACTTGTTTTGCAAACACTCAGAAATCATGGCATTCCACGAAATTTTAGAACGTTCCACCATTCCTTCAAAAATGTCCTCTGCATTCTCTATACTGCCACAGCTCCCGTACATGCCAAACAGTGCTGTAGCAACTACTTTATCAGAAAGAATACCACAAGCACTGATGCGGACATGCATATGCTTTCCTTCCCATAAGAAGACCTCACTGTGCAGGGCACCCAGAATACTGACAAAAGTAGGTTTCAGGGCAAATACTCCTTCCTCATGCATTTGTTTGAACATATAAATGGCTTGCTCATCTTTTCCATGAGTTATCAGAGCATCAATCAAGGTGTTCCACGTGGCAACTTCCCTCACAATAAGCTGGTCAAACAAATCTTGGGCATCATCAACGCTGCTGCATTTGCCATACATATTGACAAGAGTAGTGACTACCATAGAATCATTCTCCAACTTCATATTCGCAATGCTTATATGAATAATTCTGCCCATTTCCAAGTCAAATAACCTTGCACATGCACCTAAAACACAAATGTAAGTGACCTTGTCTGGATCCCACTGCGTACAGTTCATTTTGTAGAACAATTGCAAAGCACAACTGTCTTCCCCACTCTGAGCATAAATATTCATCATGGCATTCCATAGGGCTACATCTTGTTCCTTTGATTTATAGAACACACCTTCTGCAAGCCCAACCCTTCCATGTCTACCATACATGGTAAGAAGTGCAGTCCCCATGACAACATCCGATGCGATGGAATCCTGCAGTAAACATGAATGCAATCGCTTGCCAGCAAGCAAATCCATCTTTGTATGCAAAGAAAACATATGGATAACTGTGACGTTGTCAGGGATTGTGCCCTCTTGCTGCATTTGATGGAAGAGCTGTAGAGCCTGCATGTTTTCTCCATGTTTGGCATGGACTCCAATGATGGTGTTCCAAAGATACGCATCTCGTTCCAGAAGACTGTCAAAACGTGCGCATGCATCCTCCAGTCGAGTGCAGCTATTCAGCCGTTGTCCAAAATATTTTCCCACATGCATGGAGAGCCCATCATGTCGCCATCAGAGGACAGTGCAACCACTCTGATTCATTCTCGAAAAGAATGAGCATTAGGAACTTGATTCCTTTCAAAATCATGATCACTCTGTGAGCAGCGGGGCTATGCTACCCTCAGGTCCAGGGCGTGGGATCCCGTCACTCAAAGCTGGGTGATTGTACTCATGGCTGCAATCATGTGGTCTTGACCTGGCAGTGACATGGCATTCGCCAATTCAAATCACCCATTCATCTACGGCAGCCACACGTACAAAAAAATTATCGAACGAAAAATGATCAATATAATTGCTGTGTCAGTGTGAGAGATCCATGGTGCAATGCTAAACAATTTTTCCATCACACCCCGAGTACAACTCACACATTCCTGTATATTTTAATTTCAAGCTTAAACGGAAGAGGAGGTTGGCGGCCGAACTTTCAAAGAAAACAAAAAAGCTTTTTTTTTTTTTTGATGGAGGTTAGGCCAAAGCCTACTCTGCGGGCTTTAACTTTGAAATTGCAACTGTACAAGGAAGGGCATAGTACCCATGGGACCCCCCTTATCCCACAAGAACAGGGGTTTACAAGATTGGGTTGAACGGCGGTCACAACTACTGCAGGGCTAGTCAAACGATGGCACATCAGCCATATGCTTCATCATTCCAGGTTATACATGTCCCTTACATGTGGCCGGCAGGGATTGAACCCTCGCCCTCGCCTCAAGAGGCGAGAAGCCCAACCACTTGCCTTAACAAAAAAACTTTTATTAAAGGAAGCTCAGCCAAAGTTTAATTTTCCCGGGTTTGAATTTATTAAAGGAGGTTGGCGGCGAAGGGTATACTATCCATGGGACTTTCTGTATCTCACAAAGAAGAGGTTAGACTGCCAAAGCATTACAAAAAAAGGGTTGCTCAAAGGCATCTAGTTTCAACAGCCCGAAAGCATTACACAGATAGACTGAGCACATTGGTCCAAATATGTCTAACAACTCATAGAGGTTGAACACACAACCTCCACCTCAAAAGTGAGTGCCCAATCCACTCACCTAGAGGTTTTAGAATATATATATATATATATATATATATATATATATATATATATATATATATATATATATATATATATATATATATATATATATATATATATATATATATAGGGGATATTAAAAGGGTCTCTTTGTTATGTGAGTTGTTATTTGAAGTTCCAAGTGTAATGAAAGAGTAGAGTAGGTTGAAGATCGATTTTTTTCTTTAAACAAGAAACATAAGAAAACAAACCTCATATGTGTCTTTACCCATATACCCAACATAAAGATAAGAATCCAAAATAAGGATTTTATTAGTTCTTCTTGCATATGAATGAATCATATCAATGGTCATAGTCCATGCTTTTGCTGATGTTGAGAGTGAATAGGGATACACATGAGAGGGAGGTCTCGCCAACAACCTCATTGAAAGTGAATGCATGTTCAGCCCTCCATTCTCAACAATATGAATGGTAGTCAAATAAAACATAACAAAATTTCCCCTCTAGTACTATTGTTAAGTGTTTCATACAAATCCCTAAAGAATAGCCTATTTTGAATCATCATTGCTACCCACATATTTCCATTACATCATCACCATTGCCGAATTATCATCAATAAATCATCATCACTACCCAACTGTAATCAACACATGTCCAATGAGAGTAATGTATATGCAGATAAAACAAGGTCATATGAACTCCCCTAATTGAGGAGGTATAAATTCAAGAATACATATTTTTCTTCTAAAGTACCAAAGAGGTGGCAAATATGCTCAATCCATAAAAACCAGAGCCTACATTTAATGTCCCATTAATTCACTCCCATAAGTGTACAATTCTATTTTTGAGAATTCAAAATGTATTGTATAGTTTCGATTCACCAATTTTTTTTCGATCAAAAAACAATTTTGTCTTAAAGCTTCCAATGTCACGTTTGAATATTTAAAGAGCTAATTTTCCATGTCTCACTTTAAACTCAAAAAATTCAAATTCTAAACATTACAAAAAGAAACCAAGCTTGAAATGTATTGAAACCATATGAATATGAAAGTATAATTACTTAAAAGAAGCCAGGTATAATCACCCCCTCTAGAAAAGGTAATGACAAAACCAAGTATATGATTTCTTTGATTATGGCATATATCCTATCTATTATAGTGTAGTATATGTATATGTATGTATATATATATATATATATATATATATATATATATATATATATATATATATATATATATATATATATATATGTATATGAATATGTATGTGTACGTGTACGTGTACGTGTATGTGTACGTGTACGTGTACGTTACGTGTACGTGTACGTTACGTGTACGTGTACGTTACGTGTACGTGTACGTGTACGTGTACGTGTACGTGTACGTGTACGTGTACGTGTACGTGTACGTGTACGTGTACGTGTACGTGTACGTGTACGTGTACGTGTACGTGTACGTGTACGTGTACGTGTACGTGTACGTGTACGTGTACGTGTACGTGTACGTGTACGTGTACGTGTACGTGTACGTGTACGTGTACGTGTACGTGTATGTGTACGTGTATGTGTATGTGTATGTGTATGTGTATATGTATGTGTATATGAATGTATATATGTATGTGTATATGTATGTGTATATGTATGTGTAATGTATACGTATACATATACATATATACGTATACATATACATATACGTATACATATACATATACGTATACATGTACATATATGTATACATATACATATACGTATACATATACATATACATATACATATTGTTAGAGGAAGCATTTTTTTAAAGGAAAATTATTTGTAAATTTTCAAAAATTTGTAGAAATATTTATACAAATGATATAAAATTGAGGAAGAGTCTTCCTCATGTAAAATAGGATCATATGTATCTTTCCTATAATTTTTGGAAGCTCTTTGATAGCATATTTTTAGAATAGAAGGTGAAAAGGACCAAAATTCAAGTGTGAAAAGGGACACTTGAAAAAGTATCAAAGATAAATTCTTCTATTTTGAAGAGGCTGGTTGTATTATTTTGATGCTATCCAAGTAATGTGAAGAGCCTTCCTGCAGAAAATCGTGTTTTCTCCTTTCATGATCTTTCTCTTGATTTGTTGAGTCTTCTCATTGTGTAATCCATGGAATTTGTTAACTTTTCTTGTGTATCTCTGAGTAAGATGTATGAAGAGAGGTGATTCTCAGTGTATTGAGTAAGAAAGTGCAGAAGAACAAAGTTCGAATTGGAAATTCTCAGTTTTTTCAAAATGCGATTGTCTCATTTGTGTGATACAGGTACTGTTTTGAAAATTTGACTTCATATTTTATTCTACTATGAAAATGGCACACTTTAGGCACAAAGATCATTGAAAATGCTGTTGTTGAACTCAAGATAATCAAAACCCTAGTTTTTTATTTCTTCTTCATAAATCTCTCAAAAAAACAGTCATCTCAACTCTTATTCTTGGATTCCATTACCTAGAAGGGGTTGTGGTCTTTGCATACTTCCCGGATTGACAATTTAAAGATGTGTAGTTGATCTTTTGTGCTATAATGATTGGAGATGACAACTCCAAAGGTTAACAACAAACACATATACATATACATATACATATACATATACATATACATATACATATACATATACATATACATATACATATACATATACATATACATATACATATACATATACATATACATATACATACATATACATATACATATACATATACATATACATATACATATACATATACATATACATATACATATACGTATGTATTGAAGTAATTTGATGGCAATGCACCAGAGTGCGCTCTCCTTCTGTAGAGCTTCACGACCATATCCTCGGAGTAAAAAACTGAGCTCCTAAGGTTGCACACGGTACTTCGCCTCTACCTAATCATAGACACTTGTCCTTAGTGCCACTCAGATATCTCAAAATCATCTTGACCGCTTCCCAATGTTTCTTGCCAGGATTATTACACATATTCCTATAAAGATGGAGAACAAATCTCCCCTGGCTAATGAAGGTATATGTAGTGAAGAGTGGAGGAAATAAATTCCTTATAAGGGTCAAAGCCCTGTACTAAAATGGTCAGCAATGATATGACATGATACCATAAACACATGTGTATCCATACTAAAGAGCTATCTCTGCCAACCATCCTCTATGCATGGATCTAATCAATCCAATCAAACTCGTGGAATTATCCTTCCTAAAAACCTGAAAATGAGTATGTGAGACCAGTAGTGATAAAATCACCCATCACATTCTCTACTGGAAGAATAAATCTTCCCTAAACTATGAAGGATAACTCCCAATCCTAAGGAGATGTCTACTAAGAGCTCTGTTCTGATCTAGTGAGACATGACGCCATGAATGATGAGTCCTTTTCTCCTTGGCCATAGAAGAAGAGTGCTCAAAGGGAAGTCGTTTCCACCGTCCCATACCAGTGGAACCTTGTTCCAAATTCATGTTGTCATACCTACACTAAACCGAATGTATATTCCATACATATGTAATGGAATATGCAGGTGGACTCTAATGAATCCCATATCCTAAAATCATGTCAGTGGACTCAAATGAGTCCCATGCCTCGAACTAGTTAGTTTGGTTCTAGTCAACAAGTGACAATGGATATCCCTTTCTGTTCCAAACCAACTTGTTCCTAGGTACAAAGACTAGGTCTAAGTACCTCTCTATAGATCCCGATATACATATATATATTGGGTACCCCAGCTATTTCTTACTAAGGGATCTATGCTCTAAGTCATAGAGCTAGTGCCATACTTGTGGCCTTCCTAACCATCACTCGAATCATAAAAGCACCCGTCGATGTTGTCTCATGAAACCCATCTCGGTGATCCCATCTATTTGGTTTCCTTAGTAGTGAAGTAGAAATGCTTCACTACTTGGTCAAGTGATGTGCATGAGTGAAACTAGTCACTCTTTGGGTATTCTTGATAATACCCCATAGTCTCCTAATCATCATGTGAGACTCTTGTAAAGATAAGTAAATCTTCACTAACTTGGAGATTATCAAATTGTATCTCCCGTGGCTCTATGCAACTTCCTATAAGCTATAGGATTGCTTCTGCAAATTACTAATGGTGAAGGTGTAGCTCCTTCCTTTAGCAATCCTATAGTCTAATTCCAAAAGGATTATATGTAGGGATCCTGTTGCTACTGAAGTTGCCTTATGTATAATTCTATGATGGTACTAAGTCCATCAAATAGATGCTTAGAAGCATGCCTACACCTTATTGAAGTTTGCAAAAAGGGCATGTTACCATGCCATAACATTCTTACCTAAAGGCAAGTGCGTATATAACGCCATGAGAGGGGAAAATTTTCTACAGCATTTCCCCAGGAAATGGAATCCCAAAGAAAATTATAGCCAATAGCTCAGTGGCATGCCCAATAGCATAGGGCTTGACAGGCCCATGGCATGCACTCCATAAACTTATATATGGACTCCATAACCTACAAAAACATAAAAACAATTGCTAGCAACTATTCTCTGTGTTGCATAGCCATATGGTTTCTGCAATCCTCTTTCCTGCAAACAATCAAAAAGTATACTTCTTGCCTGTCGATCCATACTTTAAGAATTTAAACAATGATCAACATTTGATGTATGCAATCCAATTTATGCATGTACATACAGAACATGCCATAATATAAGGTAAAATGCCTAAAGCATAAAGCATACGTCCCTGAATAGTGTTGGTTTTGGAGTTGCATGCATCCAGTTCTTCTTGGTGAGCTTCGAGACCTCTGCACCCAATTTCTCAACTAGGCTCTGATACCAATGTTGGGAGTTGAACTCACAACCTCACGGTTAGGAGTGCGATGGGCTAACCACTTGCCCCAAAAGCCATGGTTGAGGATTACTTCCTAATCCTCTCTCTTAAGGTGTGGTTCAACCATCTCCTACTAGGATTATGTGACATTCCTTTCCCCTTAGAGTGAGCATTGTCCTCAATGCTCACTTGTGGACCCTTCTAACTCTTGGACCCACTTTCCATGCATGAGCGCTTCCACCAACCTCAAACTCCAGCACATGGACCAAATTTGGACCTATCCGACCCTTCGTGGGTGCCCAAATGCCCATGCGCCTTCATCCAAGGCCAGTTTCACACTCAGCATGGATAAGTGCTTTTTCCAAGTGCCCACAAATGAGGCGCGATCCTGCGTCTCACCCAATTTCTCAACTAGGCTCAGATACCAATGTTGGGAGTTGAACTCACAACCTCCTGGTTAGGAGTGCAATGGCCTAACCACTTGCCCCAAAAGCCATGGTTGAGGATTAATTCCTAATCCTCTCTCTTAAGGCATGGTTCAACCATCTCCTACTAGGATTATGTGACAATACCAAATGTCTAACTCAACTTCTTTTTTAGAATTGACAAGTCATAAGAGGACTTCCTAGCAATCAACATATCATCGACATAAAGTATCAAGCATATCAAGCTGCCATCTGAGCATCTCTTTGTGTAGAGACAATGATCCTCATTGCTTTGAGAATAGCCTTGAGACTTCATAAAAGCATCAAAATTTTGGTACCATTGTCTAGTTAAGTCCATACAAGCTCTTCTTGAGCTTAAAACTAGACTTTCCTTGCCAAGAACTACATAACCCTCTGGTTGTTCCATATAGATCTCATATGTAAGATCTCCATGCAAGAAAGCAGTGTTCCCTTCCATTTGGACTGGCTCTAAGTCCTCCATTGCAATGAATCCAAGCAACATGCACAAGGTAGTCATCTTGACCACTAGAGAGAATATTTCCTCAAAATCAACACCATGTTGTTGCTTAAAACCCTTTGCAACAAGTCATGCTCTATACCTTGGAGAAGCATTATCTAATGTGAATTTCAGTTTATATACCCATTTACATGGTAAAGCTTTCCTACCCTTTGGCAAAGGTACTAAATCCCAAGTACCATTCTTGTGAATAGAATCCAGCTCACTCTTCATAGCACACTCCCACTTGACATGATCCTTTGTCTGCATAGCCTCTTTGTAGCAAGAAGGTTCATCGGCATCTGTTATCATAACAAAATCTAAACCTGGAACATATCTATTAGGTGGATGTGAGACACGTGCAGAGCGTCTCAATAGTTGTTGAACAGGAACATCTGCAGAATGATTTGATCGTACATTCTCTTGAACGTCCCTATGTGTAGCATTTTTATGCATGCTAACTGGAGGACTAGTATCCTCAAACACCACTCTTCTCACTTCAACCTCCTTAATGGGATGTTTATGCATCTTAGACTCATTAAAAATGACATCACTACTTTCGATCACTCATCGTGTTTCAGGATCCCATAAGCGATATCCAAATTTTCCTTTTCGACCATATGAAAGAAAAATGCATTTCTTTGACTTATGGTCTAGCTTTTGTCTAAGATTATTGGGTATATGAACATATGCTTCACACCCAAAAACTCAAAGATGATCGTAATATGGTGGCTTCCCTGTCCATAACTCTTGTGCCACTTTCATACCTAAGGCAGTACTAGGTGAAAGGTTAATCACATAAACTGCACTCAATACTGCTTCTGCCGAAAAACCTTGTGAGAGGTTTGCATGATGCAGCATAGAAACTACTCTATCTTGAATAGCTCTATTCATCCTTTCAGCTACACCATTCTATACTAGGGTATAAGGAGTTGTAAACTCTCTACACATCCATCTATATTGACAGAAAAGGCTGAATTCATGTGAGGTATACTCACCCCCATTATCTGAATGCAAAACCGTAAGCTTAGTTCCTTTCTCAGTCTCAACTGAAGCAAGCCAGTTTCTGAAAGTAGGGAATACCTCATCCTTCGATTTGATAGGATATGCCCAAACTTTTCTAGTAGCATCATCTATGGGAGTGACAAAGTAAAGAGAACTACCTAAGGATTTAGTGGGCATAGGGCCACACACATTTGTGTGAATGAGATCTAAAGGCTGAATTGAAGAGTCAATGTGCGTTCTATGGACATTTTTGGTTTGCTTTCCATATTGACAATGCTCACAAAATGAAAAATCAGAGAAAGATAACACAGGTAAGTAACCAGAAGGAGAAAGATTTTCCATTCCACTATGAGATATATGGCCCAAAAGACCATGCCTAATACAAGCCATAGATTGTTCAATAACAGCTAACAAGTGTTCTTTTTGTGATACAAATAGAGGATAAAGTGAGCTTTGGTTCCTTTTGCAATAACCATATTACCCTTTCATATACGAAAGGACTGAGCATAGAAGACCACTTTGTAACCAAGGTCATCAAGTTGACCAACTAACATCAAACTGCGTGATAACTAAGGTACATGGTGTACATTATGCATAATAAATTTTGAACCATCAATGAACTACAGAACTACATCTCCAATCCCCACAACGTCACACTGGTAAGAGTCACCAAGTCTCACAGTACTAAGAGCCTTTTTTGCATAATTAAAGAACCATTCTCTATGTTGTTTCACATGGAAAGAAGCACCAGAATCTACTAGCCACGTGTGGGAAAGAGAATCAGCCATAAGAGGCTCAATTGGCACAGTACTATCAAGTGTCAACACATCAGCATCATCAGAAATAGCATTAATTTCTTCAATCTTCACAGTCAAAGTAGATGGTGCAGGTAACTGTTTAACATGCCCATCAACATTATGTCCTTCACCTTTAGCATTCTTTAATGCATAACATTCTTTCTTCATATGTCCTTTCTTATGACAATAATGACATTCGATATCCCTCTTTCTTGATTTACTTCTACTCTTATTCCATTGACCATTCGTTTCCTTGTTCTTGCCCTTGCCATGTTGCTGATTCTTTCCTTGATAAGAATCACGAACATTATATGCATCTCCACTATGAGTGCCAACCATAGATTTTCTACGAATCTCCTCACTCAAGAGTGCTCCACATATATCATCATACACGAGTTTACCACTAGGTGCACTATTGCTAATAGCTGTGCAAAACGTATCCCATGATGATGACAAGGTGCATAACAACAATATTGCTTTCATTTCATTATCCATATCCATTTTCTGAGCCTGTAACTGGGAGAATATAGCATCAAACTCATTTAGATAAGCAGCAACACTATGTGTGTCCTTCATGCGAAGGTCATATAATTTTTTCATCGGATATACTTTAGTTGATGCTGTCCCTTTTCCATATGTATTGCATAACTTCTTCCAAAGCTCCTCTGCACTTTCACAATCTAATAATGTAAACTAAGCGTTATCTGCCAGGTGCAAGTGAATGGTATGAATTATTTTGATGGCGATGCACCACAATGCACTCTCCTTCTCGAGAGCTCCACGACGATAGGCTCGGAGTAGAAAACCGAGCTCCTAAGGCCGCACACAATGCTTTGCACAGAGGCTGCAGAATACGCACAAAACACAGTACACAGGGAGCACGAAGACAGACTTCTTAGGTCTTACAAATGCGATCAAACTTACAGTCCGTGATTGACCAAGCCACTATATGTTTTATTAAAGAACATATACAAAGAAGTGTCCAGTGGCCATTTGGCCTTTCACATGGACACTAACGGTAACAATCTCCCACTAAAGGCCAACATGGCCAAAGTAACTATGGGAGAAAAATAAAGAATGATAAAGAATACCTGAGTGTAAGTATACAAACTATACCTCCCACTTGATGGGCATGTTACACAGTATACAAGTGACTGTGTAAGATCAAGAATCAAGTAACCCCCATCAAGTGACAACAGTGTCGAAAGCTATCCTATGGTAGAGCTTTAGTCAAAGCATCTACGCCATTATCTCGAGTGTGAACCTTCTCAAGAATAATGTGCTCAGTGGCTAAGCAATCTCTAATGAAGTGATACCTCACCTCAATGTGCTTGGTCTTTGCATGATAGACCGGATTCTTAGCCAAAGCAATGGCACTCTGACTATCACTGAGCAAGCGAAGTACATGCTAAGGTAAACCCATATCACAAGCAAGACGAGAAAGCCACAATGCTTCCTTACATGCCTCACTTGCTGCAACATACTCTGCTTTTGTGGTGGAAACAACTGTATATTCTTGAAGACGAGATCTCCAAGAGATAGCACCTCCAACAAAATGAAAATTGTACCCTGATGTAGACTTATGATTGTCTACACAACCAGCATAGTCAGAATCTGTGTAACCAATAATGGATGCTTTCCCTCTACCTAAGCATAGACACTTGTCCTTAGTGCCACTCAGATATCTCAAAATCATCTTGACTGCTTCCCAATGTTTCTTGCCAGGATTAGACATATATCTGCTCACAACCCCACTGCAAATGCAATGTTTGGTCTCGTAGCTACCATAGCGTACATGAGACTACCAACAGCAGACTGATAGGGAATTTTGTTCATGAATTCCTTTTCCTCATCTGATTTGGGGCAATCATCCTTGCTCAATTTAACATATGTGGGTAAAGGTGTACTCAATGCCTTTCCACCCTGCATATTGAACTTGTGAAGTACTTTGGATATATACTCACTTTGAGACAACTATATGCATCTTTTACTCCTATCACGAGTAATGTGCATGCCAAGAATATGTTTGGCATCCCCCAAATCCTTCATATAAAATGTCTGACTCAACTTCTTTTTGAGAATTGACAAGTCATAAGAGGACTTCCCAGCAATCAACATATCATCGACATAAAGTATCAAACATATCAAGCTGCCATCTGAGCATCTCTTTGTGTAGAGACAATGATCCTCATTGCTTTGAGAATAGCCTTGAGACTTCATAAAAGTGTCAAACTTTTGGTACCATTGTCTAGGGGACTGTTTAAGTCCATACAAGCTCTTCTTGAGCTTACAAACTAGACTTTCCTTGCCAGGAACTACATAACCCTCTGGTTGTTCCATATAGATCTCATCTGTAAGATCTCCATGCAAGAAAGCAGTTTTCACATCCATTTGGACTAATTCTAAGTCCTTAAAACTCTTTGCAACAAGTCGTGCTTTATACTTTGGAGAAGCACTATCTTATGTGAATTTCAGCTTAATACCCATTTACATGGTAAAGCTTTCTTGCCATTTGGCAAAGGTACTAAATCCCAAGTACCATTCTTATGAATAGAATCCAACTCACTCTTCATGGCACGCTCCCACTTGACATGATCCTCTGTATGCATAGCCTCTTTGTAGCAAGAAGGCTCACCGGCATCTATTAGCATAACTAAATCTAAACCTGGAACATATCTATCAGGTGGATGTGAGACACGTGTAGAACGTCTCAATGGTTGCTGAAGAGGAACATGTGTAGACTGATCTGAATGGACATTCTCTTGAACATCCCTATGTGTAGTATTTTTACGCATGCTAACCGGAGGACTAGTATCCTCAAACACCACTCTTCTCACTTCAACCTCCTTAATGGGCTGTTTATGCATCTTAGACTCATTGAAAATGACATCACTACTTCTGATCATTGTCCATGTTTCAGGATCCCATAAGCGATATCCAAATTTTCCTTCTCGACCATATCCAAGAAAAATGCATTTCTTTGACTTATGGTCCAACTTTTGTCTAAGATTCTTGGGTATATGAACATATGCTTCACACCCAAAAACTCGAAGATGATCATAATATGGTGGCTTCCCTGTCCACAGTTCTTGTGCCACTTTCCGACCTTTGGCAGTACTAGGTGAAAGGTTAATCACGTGAACTGCAGTCAATACTACTTCTGCCCAAAAGCCTTGTGAGAGGTTTGCATGATGCAACATAGAGAATACTCTATCTTGAATAGTTCTATTCATCCTCTCAGCTACACCATTTTGTATTGGGGTATAAGGAGCTAGAATCTCTCTACAAATCCCTCTAGACTGACAGAAAAGGTTGAATTCATGTGAGGTATACTCACCCCCATTATCTGAACGTAAAGCCTTAAGCTTAGTTCCTTTTTTAGCCTCAACTGAAGCAAGCCATTTTCTGAAAGTAGGGAATACCTCATCCTTCGATTTGATAGGATATACCCAGATTTTTCTAGTAGCATCATCTATGAAAGTGACAAAGTAAAGAGAACCACCTAAGGACCTAGTGGGCATAGGACCACACACATCTGTATGGACGAGATCTAAAGCCTAAATTGAAGAGTCAATGTGCATTCTATGCACATTTGTGGTTTGCTTTCCATATTGACAATGCTCACAAAATGAAAAATCAGAGAAAGATAACACAGGTAAATAGCCAGAACGAGAAAGATTTTCCATTCCACTATGAGAAATATGGCCCAAACGACCATGCCAAATACAAGCCATAGGCTGTTTAGTAATAGCTAACAAGTGTTCTTTCTGTGATACAAATGAAGGATAAAGTGAGCCAACTTTGCTTCCTTTTGCAATAACCATATTGCCCTTTGATATATGAAAGGACCGAGCATAGAAGACTACCTTGTAACCAAGGTCATCAAGTTGACCAACTGACATCAAACTGTGTGATAACTGAGGTACATGGCGTACATTATGCATAGTAAATTTTGAACCATCAATGAACTGCACAACCACATCTCTAATCCCCACAACGTCACATTGGTAAGAATCACCAAGTCTCACGGTACCAAGAGACTTTGCTGCATAATTAGAGAACCATTCTCTGTGTAGTGTCACATGGAAAGAAGCACCAGAATCTAGCAGCTAGGTGTGGGAAAGAGAATCAGCCATAAGTGCCTCAGTTGGCATAGTACTATCAAGTGCTAGCACATCAGCATCATAAGAAATAGCATTAATTTCTTCAATCTTCACAGTCGAAGTAGATGGTGTAGGTAACTGTTTAACATGCCCATCAACATTCTGTCCTTTACATCTAGCATTCTTTAATGCATAACAATCTTTCTTCATATGTCCTTTCTTATGACAACAATGGCATTCCATATCCCTCTTCTTTGATTTACTTCTACTCTTATTCCATTGACCATTCTTTTCCTTGTTCTTGCTCCTACCACGTTGCTGATTCTTTCCTTGGTAAGAATCATGAACATTATATGCATCTCCACTATGAGTGCCAACCATAGATTTCCTCACTCAAGAGTGCTCCACATATGTCATCGTAGACGAGTTTACCACTAGGTGCACTATTGCTAATAGCTGTGCAGAATGTATCCCATGATGATGGCAGGGTGCATAACAACAATACTGCTTTCATCTCATTATCCATATCCATTTTCTGAGCTTGTAACTGGGAGAATATAGCATCAAACTCATTTAGATGAGCAACAACACTATCTGTGTCCTTCATGCGAAGGTCATAGAATTTTCTCATCAGATACACTTTATTTGATGCCGTCTCTTTTTCATATGTATTGCATAACTTCTTCCAAAGCTCCTCTGCACTTTCACAGTCTAATACTATAAAGTAAACATTATCTATCAGGTGCAAGTGAATGGTAGACCTGGCCATTTCATCTAACTCATCCCAATCATCTTCATCCATGTCAGTAGGCTTCTTTGAAATCCCATTTACAAGCTTCCATTGCCTCCTTTGAATTAGCACATCTTTAATCTGATTCTTCCATAGAGCAAAGTTTGTGCCATCAAATTTTTGGATCTCAAAATGGTCTTTGCCCTGCAAGTTATAACTCCTCCTCGAGACACTAGCACTAGACCCTGATCCACCGGATGTGCCTGAGACCTCTGATGCCATGATGGTAGAGAACTGAATAGAATGATAATGGAGCTACAAGAGTCCGAACACCAATGAATAAGTGTATCAAGGAGTAAATCGACCACTGTATAGTTGACTAAACCAAAAATCTGGAAAAATTTTGCCAGAGTATCCTCTGCAAAATGAGCATATGACCAGTGTCAAAATATCATAAAACTGTAAGTACTAGCATGTTTTCGTGCATAGTGAATCACTGACTCCAGTGCATATAACCAGTTACCCAATAGAAGCCAACTAGGCTTATCGAGCACCTATGAACAACTATCATACATCTCCTATGGCGAGGCTGGGTAAGTCTTCCACCTCCATCACCAAAGAGACCCCGACATCTGGGTGTCTCACAGTTAAGAAAACCTCACCATGACCCTCTTTATCAAACGTAAAAGGCTTTATGCAAAGAACGTAACCGCTATATCAATGACCACATGGACGTACATAAGCGATATCCATAGAAGCATACATGGTGTGTATGTGCTCAATATATGCAGTAAAATGACACTAAAAGGCTGAATACATAGCCCAAAAGCTGGCAAATAACACTTGCAAGTGTCTGTCAACCCTGATGTTTTAGGCTCAAAAAGCCTGCATAAATTTTGCAACAGCTACTCCCACCAAAACTGAAACCTTTCAAGAAACCTGTAGTTTTACGAGTGTGGCTGAAAACAGCCCCAAAGGTTGATATTTATTGTCAGTGAAGTACAAAGAACACTCTTCTTGATGTTCTTGGACTTGTCTGAAGAGAACTATGTGCAGAAGTACTCCAAAATGGCTCCAAAAGACACCCCAAAAATGCTTCCAAAATAGACTTTGAAAGCAAAGGATGAAGCATTGAGGGACCAAAACATGTTCAAGGTAATGTCAACCTTAGTCTTTTCTCTTATTTAGACACCACAAGAGTGTAGCTTAGTGACAAGAGATTGCCACGGTTAAGCGAGCTCTGGGGGGAACAATACTGGGATGGGTGACCTCCCGAGAAGTACCGGGAACCTCTATATTCCTTGATCATTGAGGTCCTCCCTCGCGCGCAGCCAACGGCGCCAATGGTGACTTCGGTGACTCGGATGACAAGGTATGCCAAGGTCTATGCCTTGGTCGCCGCCTTAGCCATAAGCCTTGGGAGGCTTTCAGGGGGGTGCTCGCTTCGCTCGCACAAAAGGAACAAAGCTTTTGCCTCGAACTGCTTTAATACTACTAAAGTATTTCGATGTCGATGCACCACATTGCGCTCTCCTTCTCAAGAGCTCCACGACGATATGCTCGGAGTAGAAAACCGAGCTCTTCAGGCCGCACACAGTACTCCGCACAGAGGCTGCAGAATACACACAAAACATACACAGGGAGCATGAACACAAACTTCTTTCTTAGGTCTTACAAATGCGGTCAAACTTACAGTCCATGACTGATCAGGCCACTATATGTTTTATTAAAGAACATATACAAAGAAGTGTCCAATGGCCTTTTCGCCTTTCACATGGACACTAATGGTAACATGGTAGACCTGGCCATTTCATCTAACTCATCCCATTAATCTTCATCCATGTCAGCATGCTTCTTTAAAATCCCATTTACTAGCTTCCATTGCCTCCTTTGAATCAGCACATCTTTAATCTGATTCTTCCATAGGGAAAACGTTGTGCCATCAAATTTTTGGATCTCAAAATGGTCTTTGCCCTACAAGTTATTGTTCCTCCTTGGAACACTGACACTAGACCCTAATCCACTAGATGTGCCTGAGACCTCTGATGCCATGATGGTAGAGAAGTGAATAGAATGATAATGGAGCTAGAAGAATCCAAACGCCAATGAATAAGTGTATCAATGTAGTAAATCGACCACTGTATAGTTGACAAAACCAAAAAACTAGAAAGATTTTGCGAGAGTATCCTTTGCAAAATGAGCATATGACTAGTTTCAAACTATCATAAAACTGTAAGTGCTGACATGTTTACCTGCATAGTGAATCATTGACTCTGCTGCATATAATCAGTTAGCCAATAGAAGCCCACTAGGCTTATCGAGTACCTATGAACAACTATCATACATCTCCTATGGTGAGGTTGGTTAAGTCTTCCACCTGCATCACCGAAGAGATCCCAACATCTGGGTGTCTCCCAGCTAAGAAAACCTCACCATGACCCTCTTTATCAAACGTAAAGGGCTTTATGCAAAAACGTAACTGTTATATCAATGACCACATGGACGTACATAAGTGATATCCATAGAAGCGTGCATGGTGTGTATGTGCTCAATATATGCAGTAAATTGACACTAAAAGGTTGAATGCATAGCCCAAAATGTAGCCAACAACACCTGCAAGTGTCTCTCAACTCTGATGTTTTATGCTCAAAAAACCTGCATAAATTTGCAGTGGTTGCTCCCACCAAAACTAAAAACCTTTCTAGAAACCTGTAGTTTTATGAGTGTGGTTGAAAGCACAGCACCAAAGGTTGATGTTTATTATCGAAGAAGTACAAAGAGTACTCTTCTTGATTTTCTTCGGCCTGTGTGAAGAGAACTATGTGCGAAGTACTCCAAAATGGCTCCAAAAGACACCCAAAAAATGCTTCAAAAACAGGCTTTGAAAGCAAATAATGAAGCTTTGAGGGACCAAAACATGTTCAAGGTAATGTTAACCTTCATCTTTCCCCTTCTTCAGACACCACAAGAGTGTAGCTTAGTGGCAAGAGATTTCCATGGTTAAGCAAGCTCGGAGGGGAACAATACTCGGATGGGTGACCTCCCAAGAAGTATCAGGAACATCTATCTTCATTGATTGTTGAGGTCATCCCTCGTGCGTAGCCAATGGCACCAATAGTGACTTTGGTGACTCGGATGACAAGGTATGCCAAGGTCCATGTCTTGGTCCCCACCTTAGTCGTAATCCTTACATATACATATACATATACATATGCACATACATATACATATACATATACATATCATATACATATACATATACATATACATATACATATAATTATACATATACACATACATATACACATACATATACACATACACATACACATACACATACACATACACATACACATATACATACATATACATATACACATACACATACATAAACATATTGTTGAGTCCATCAAAGTCATATTGGTCAAAGTCAAGTACAATCAAAGTCAACCATAGTCAAAGTCAAAAGATCAAAGTCAAAAGGTCAAAGTCAAACTAGTCAAAGTCAACATGTTCAAAGTCAAAGGTCAACATAGGTGAAGTCAAAGCGTTCAAAGGCAGGTGCCAAGGTGCACAGGTAGTGCACAATTAATTGTTCACAGAGGTTAAAATTGCAAAAAGTTGGTTGTAGGTTGCAGAGGTATTTTTGTAATTCTCTAAGGTTCAAAGTGTTTAAAGTGTTGTAGAAAGTTCATGTGAACCCTCTCGTAGGTGCACATTTGAAGAATTAAAAGGCAAAATGTGAAGATATGTGAAGTGGCAGCGTACGTAGAAGAGAAAGTATGGCCCCCCAATTAAAATTTTTGTTTTAGTCTAAAGTCACTACAAGACAAAACAGGCATTCGTTGGCTGCCCACTTTTGGAGATAATCTTGGGACATCAAAGTGAGCACCAAGATACTCTAGCAATTGGGAGCGTACGTGAACTCACACTCAAATCAAGGCAAGGCATTATTCTTGAAGGACTAAGCAAGGAGAGCATAGTCTAAACTAAGTAAGAGAGTGAAGTGCAAGGGACACACAGTGTGCAATGCAGAGAAGTGAAGTGCAAGGTGTGCATGAAGAGTGACTAAGAAGTGTGCAAGGAAGTGCTAAGCTATACAACCAAAGATCCCAAGGTCCCATTGAAGTTGTGTGCATGCCAACAGAAGGTGTCCATCCCTCCCCCTATTGGAAGCTTGAGTGTAAGGTGTGCACAAGTGAAAGCTTGGAGAAGTGGAGGTCTGGTGTAGAGAAGGTCGGCAGCAACAAGACCCTTGGGTATTTTAAATTTTGTGATTGTGCACTCTGTGGGATTTTGCACAGAAAGTACTGGATTGTATTGTGCATCACCATTGTATTTGTCTTCTTATAATCAATCGACAAAGGCTTCTACTATTGTATCTTTCTTCTTATCTTTCCCTTTCTCCTACAAACACTCAAATTCCTTTTTGCACAAGAATCCCCCAACAAAATTTGGCACGCCGGGTGGGACTCCAAGGAGATTTGAGCATAGGAGAAGCCAAGTGCAAAGTGTAAAAGAGTTCAAGTGCTGATAATGCTACAGTACTACTTCATTGGGGTAAGAGGTAAATCTTCTTATTAATTCTCTTAGCTTAAGAGGATTATGAATAGATCATGACCGCAACCCGGTCCCAAACATTGAGGGTCACTTGCAAAACAAGAAGAAGGAAGGTTGTTAGAAGATCCTCCAGTCCACTGTTGTCGACATCATCAGTCAAGAATATGGCAACCTAGGTAGATTTAGAAACTTTACTTTCTAGATTGAATATAAAATTTCTATATTTCAAAGGTTTAGCTCAGGAAGATCCAGACGAACACATTAGGAGGTTCTTACCATTGTGCAAAACAAGAGGTTTGATGGGAAGAGAGATGCCTTTTTTATCTTTTTTCCTGCCACATTAGAAGGGTTAGCAGATAAATGGTTCAGCCAGTTTGCTGAGAACCATTTCACCACTTGGGATTTAATGAAAGATGCATTCAAAACTCAATTCCAGCATGGGAATACTATAGAGATAATCATAGGGGAATTAGAAAACTTGAGGCCAGGTCCTGGTGAAACATTTCCAGAGTTTGTAACAAGGGTCAAGGCACTAATGGCTAAGTTGTCAGACCCTCCACATGATTTCTTTATTAAGAAATGGTTAGCTAAACCACTCCAGTGACCACACAATGTAAAATCAAGGAATTAGTGTTGCCAACAGCCTCCATAGAAGATTTCATCAATATAGCTACACGATTTGAACAAATAAGGCAACAATATGGAGCAAGTTCTTCTCAACTACCCTATTCTACAGAAATGGAGGATCCAGTAATCAAGCTAAGGAAAGAGATGGAGGGCTTAAAAAGGAGTACGCCCCATAAAGAAGAGGAGAATGTTGTGACTCAGTTGAGGAGGGAAATTGAAGCTACAAAAGGAAGAGGAAGCCCAAGCGGAAGAACTGGCTCATCGTCAACATGAGTTGTAGGAACTCAAAGGGGGTGGCATCAAAAGTGGGCTATGGTGTACCATGTGCAACAAACAAGGTCATGTAGTAAGTGAATGTCCTCTATTAAGTGTAACTTGCTAGCTATGCTGGAAAGCTGGTCATGAGGCCCATGAATGTCAATCAAGGGGAATGCTTGCAACAACATATTGGACACAAGGAGGAGCCCTACCCGCAGCAAATGTGATGGCGGCTGCACCTAATCAAGCTAACAATTACAACCCTAGACATAGGGATAACTTTGGAAATGGGCCAAGGAGGCCAATTATTTGTTTTAGATGTGGAGAATGTGGGCATTACCAAAGTAGGTGCACTCTACCAAAAAATGCCCCTCCTTGCAGGAATTGCCCAGAGGCTAGAGACCACTATACTAACTTTTGTCCTAAGAACCAAGCATCCTCATCGAGGCCCCACATTCAAATGATTTCTGTGCGCAAAGAAGAAATGGTAGATCATGTCAATGTCCCATCACCGTTTACCAGGGTGGTGCAGTTAGAAGAAATTGAATCTTTTACAGTGCACACAAGAAGCAAGGGGAAGGCTCAAGTAGAAATAGTTCAAGAATCAAGGATTAATGGATTGAATAAAGACAAAGAGACATCTGAAGACAAAGCCACCACATGTGCAAATACAAGGGAAAAAGAAAATCTCATAGGTACCACTGATGCCATTGGACATGCATTCAACATGGCTCATGAGGAGTTTGATATGTCAATTGGAGCCCATGCTCTTAAGGAATCAGAAGCTTCAAAACTACTCAAGTCCATGAAAAAGGAGGTCAGTATTTTGTATTTAGTAAAGATGGATGGGAAATTAAGGTCAGAACTCTTGTAGATAATTGATGAGGTATCCACAACAAGTTTAGTGGCAAAGGCTGTTATTATGCATAAAGATAAAATTATAGGGGAAGCACCCCTCAGATATTATAAGAGACCTGGGCTAATAGTCTCTATCAAAGGTCATGAGTTTCAAGGAGTTATTGTGGATGGCGGTTCTGGCATTAACTTGATGCCTGAACATACCATGAAAAAGATTGGACTACACCCTTCAAGACTTGCAAACTTCACTATAACATTGGCAGACCAAAGCATAGTAAAGCCTATGGGATTGGTCCTTAGAGTCCTAGTCAAGATACAAGGTACCATCTTTAACTTGGATTTTTTTGTTTTAAAGCTACCACATGTAGAAGGAAGTTTCCCCCTGTTAATTGGGAGACCTTGGTTAAGGCATGCCAATGTGCTGCATGATTGGGGCAAGGACACAATGTGGGTAAAGCAAGAGGGAAAAGAGTTGCAGCAGATAATTTTAGAAGAAGGACCAGACAATCAGAGACATACCAGCATGATGAAGGCAATTGGTATTTGTATGGAAGAAGAATTGTTGGACAAACCACAAGCAGATCTATTTGAAGAAGCAAATTTATATGAAGAAGAAAACATGTTGGCTTGGCTCCATGCAAAAGACCCATCTTATTGCTATGGAATTTTTCCAAACTCAAGTAGAGAGGAAGAATATGAAGAAAAAGAGGACATCATTCAGGTTACTGATTTGAGTGAGACAATCTCAGTCAAAGGCCATATAAGAGAGAAGAAAAGAAAAGCCTTCAAGTGCAGTAGTGATGAAGCTACTTCAAATCCTATATCAAGGGCTAGTTTGTTATGGATACTGGTATGGATATCATTTGTTATGTCAATTTTTATGATAGTAAGTGCAGGGATTTACAAGGATGTGGAAGGAGTACCTGGAAGTCTTTGGAAATAGAGGGTTCCATTGGATGAAGAAGCTGGAATAGTAAAAATGGAATTTTTCATATTAAGTCATAAAGTAGCTGAAACAAAGATACAAAAGATGCAGTATGGAGGAGATAATATTTTAATGAAGGATTTAGGGTGGCCCTATCACATGGTTAGTATGCCCAAAAAGAAGACAAAACAAATGAAGTGCAGTACAATTGGAGATTATGGAGGAGTTTCTATTAGTCATCAGATCATGGCTCAAGGCCTATCATCAAAACAACTGAAGATTCGTGAATCACTTGGAACTTGCAAAATCTGTCCAGGTTGTACATAGCCTTCTCATTCCATTTTTGCTCACATTTTAGTAGTTCTTTTCCATTTTCATGCTTGTTTCTTGATGTTTTATGCACGTTAGAAGCCATTTCCCAATCTTTTGCATAAGAAAAAAAAATTAGGCAATTTTTGGGAAATTTTCATAATTTGTAAAGCATTTTTTGAAAATTTTCTAGCACTTTTTCATCTTTTTCAATGCCTTTTTCTTATTTAAATGGACAGAAAAGGAAGCTCTCTGTGGTTTTGAGTGGGAAAGTGGCATAGAAATGCTGGCAAGTTTTTGGGGAATTTTTCTTGATTTTTTTTCATTTTCTTAGCATTTTTCTTTTTATTTTCAAGGTATTTTTTACCAAAAAAAAGCCCACTAGAGGGTAAATTTATTTTTCAAAAAAAGAAAAATAAATAAAAAATAAATCTCTCTCTCTCTCTCTCCCCTCTCTCTCTCTCCCTCTCTCTCTCTCTCTCTCTCCCCCCCCCTACCCCCCCTCACCCCCATTCTATTTTTATATTTATTTTATTTTATTTATTTTTATTTATTTATTTTATTTTCTTTTTTCTTTTTCTCCCAAGATCCCATTTTCTTTATTTTTATATTTTTAATTTTGTTTATTTTATTTATTTATTTATTTATTTATTTTAATTTTCTTTTATTTTTCAAAAAAAACAATCTTTCTCTCTCTCTCCCTCTCTCTCTCTCTCTCTCTCTCTCTCTCTCTCTCTCTCTCTCTCTCTCTCTCTCTCTCTCTCTCTCTCCCTCCCTCCCTCCCTCCCTCCCTCCCTCCCTCCCTTCCTCCCTCCCTCCCTCCCTTCCTCCCTCCCTCCCTCCCTCCCTCCCTCCCTCCCTCGCTCCCTCCCTCCCTCCCTCCCTCTCTCTCTCTCTCTCTCTCTCTCTCTCTCTCTCTCTCTCTCTCTCTCTCTCTCTCTCTCTCTCTCTCTCTCTCTCTCTCTCTCTCTCTCTCCCCCTCTCTCTCTCTCTCTCTCTCTCTCTCTCTCTGTCACTCTAGCACAATGGTGAGTACCAACGTGAGAAGATCCACCTCATAATTGTCAATCCGTGGAGACGTGAGGACTAGTATGAAGACTATGAGCAAGTGAAGGCACAAGTGTGTGAGTGAAAAGCACACAAGCATGCACACACATACACACACACGCGCACACAAGGCAAGAACAAGGAGAGGAACAATGGAGTTCTTTGCATTAGTCAAAAAGTCTCTTACATAAGCTCAATTCACAAACAATCTAACCCCAAAAATGAGCTCTCTAGCTCTTTTTATAGTTTTCTAACTAGCTTTGGTCTTGTCCAGACCTAGTGTCCGGCCTAGTTAAAAATTAGGTTCTAGAGCCTATTTGAGGGCTCAAACAGAGTCTAAAAATTATGAAAATTGATATGTAGCTAGTTCTAATACTCCTCAAGCTCGAGGACTCCTCGGCTTGCACAAAATGGAGTCTATTCTACCAAAAACGGAATTTACAATGTTTGTGTAGTGATTAAAATCACTTGAGTTGTGAATGGTCCATGGGAAAAAATGATTGGGCCTTGTTGCCGTATTGTGCATGACTCCTCCGTTGCGCTAGTATGCTCTTCATCTGACTTGTATGCCAACACTCCCCCCTTCCTAGCGTCTGTCGCCCCTGACAGACCTCTGTTCTATCGGGTGGTCGATATAGTATTGGATGACATTGGTGGCAAGTTCGTGTTCTCCTATCCTTAAGCCTCTTGCTAGATCAGCTTCCAATGCATCCCAATTTATTGCGCCAGGGGCCTCTGGTTGCAGGGTGGTGTAGTACTCAGAGTACATTGCTTGTTCACAAGCAAAGAGATGGAGCAGGTGTGTTGGCATCGGTGCAAAGATCTCCGAGTGATACTCCCAGAACCCTGATCTGAACATTTCTTCGAAGGTCTGTTTGTAACATGCAGGGAGATATTTGATGCGTGCATGCCAGGTGTAAGCCACACGAATACTGGGGGTGGTGCTCATGTCATACACCAAATCATAATTTCCATTGCTAAACCTCGGGAGGCGTATCTGTGGTGCGGCTGCATTTCTAAAAGTTTTCAGGACGACCTGCATCATATCTAAAATTTTAAGCATCATTTGAGCTGCTACATCTGGCATGGGCTTCAATCGCGGCATCCAATGGCGAATTGTTCCCATCATGTATGCTACCGACGGTGCTCCCTGTGGTGGCGCAATGTATGGGTAGTTCAGCCATTCCTTGCATTGCGCGTTGTTCTGCACTTTGATATTGAATGCCTTCCAAGACCTGCGGCGTGGAACTGGACCGTAGCATGGATTATATAGGAGATGTAAAGGCGCATTGTTCCATGTGCGTAGCATTTCTGGATATGTCTCTAGAAGTTTCTGTCGCCAGGTGGGTTGACGAATTTTGCCTTTTTGCGCCTCTGGAGGAAGGTCTTCGGGTTGAAATTGGGTAGCAAAGGTAGGAATCTGACCCGTGACTCTCTGTATTTCTGCATTATAATCAGCCAAGATAATATAATAAGGCCTGTATTGGAGTTCGGATGAGAGGATAAGGCGTCTCGATGAGAGGTTTTTGAAATAAGCAGATTGTAGCACAGTTTCCTCTATGACCCTCATGGCCTGATTTTGCACTATTGTGCGCTCTTCGTGAGAACTCCCGATTTCCTCCACTTGACGTAGCCATGGAGGCCGTGGTGCCTCGAATGTGTCCTGAGCTTCTTCCGTTTGTTGGCCTCCTGGGAAGGGTTGTGGATCGTAATCTTCTTCAAATGTCTGTTCCACTGGAATTTGTACTACTTCTTCGTCAGTGGGAGCCTCTGGAGGGGAAGGTGGTCTCTCATATTGTAGTAGACGTGCTTGCAGTTCGGTGACCTGTTTCTGGAGATCTTTTAAGGCTTCTGAGTCTATGAGAAGTGAAGCCGCGGAGGGGGTGGTTGGAGAGGCTGTTGTTGTTTCTTTTTGGTGTTTCTGCTTCAGTTGTCCCAGTTCCTCTGATAGCTGGTCATGTGCTTCCAGCAGCATGGCATAGTCTTCCAATATGATCTTGATATTATCGGGGGTCACTGCTTGAAACTTTGATGGGCTGATGGGTGCCCCAGGTGTGCTTTCAATAGCTGCTTCTAGGTTCTCTTGATTTTGTACTTGCAGACGTCGATTCTCTTCCTGAGCGGCCGCAAGATGTCGCTTGAGTAGGGCCATATTTCGCTGAAGCTTTGAATTCCGTTCCAGCTGTGTCCGTAGGTGACCTTCTACTACCTGTATCGCTTCCTGATCTGTGTTCTGTAACTGTACCTCCAATATGCCATGAGCCTCTTGGAGAGTTTGGAATTGTGTGTGGAGGCGAGCATTTTCCTCCTCTAGTGCAGCAAGGCGGTGCTGTAGTGTCTCTGAGTGCTCGTGCAGGCGTTCATTCTGTTGCTGGAGCTGATTGTAATCTGTCCTTAAGTTTGATATACAAGCTAGCATGGTGTCCAATGCATTTCCTATAGATGAGTGGGTGGTGTTTACAGTGGAAGATGCATGGGAAGGGAATTGGGGAAGGGGAAGAGTGAATGATGTGTCTATTGAAGTCGTGTGTGTGGGTGAAATTGGTGGAGGGGGAATGGGAGGAGGTGGAATCGTGGGGGGAGGTGCCGTGGGTGGTGAAATGTCCATGCTTTCAGGAGTGGGTGCGAGTGTGGGGTGTGCCATATACATTGGAATGGTAGGTGGTGTGTGTGTGAAAGTGGTGAATAGATGAGAAGTGGGGTGGGGAGCTGAAAAGAAAGGAAATGGTTGAGACCTGGGTTGAAAAGTTCTAGCAAGGAGGTTATGGAGGGATTGTAGAAATGGAGAGATGGAGGTCGGGGGTTGAGGTCGTAGATTTGAGGAGGGCATCACGGGTTGCGTGGTAGCAGGAAAACCCATGAATGTGGATCTAGGGTCAGGATGACCTATGGTTGAGGGCATGGGGGATGGTTGTCCTAGGGCAGGCTCTATGAGCGGTTCGGTGGATTGTGTAGTGATGGGGGTTGCTTCAAAGATAGGGTTATCGGAGGTAGAGAATAGGGTTGAAATAGAGATGGGAGTACGGAAGATGAAGGTTGGTTCGGTGGGTTGAGTGGTCGAGGTGACTTCCACTGTTTCTGCTCTAGGAGGCGATGGTGGGGGTGTGGGTGGTAGTGGCTCGGTGGATTCCTCATGGGTGACTGGGTGCTCTTGGCTAGCCGTTTCGGTTGCTTGGGCGGTTGTCCTGATGGGTTCAGATGTAATAGTTGGCTCTTCTGCAGTTGTAATGGGAATCTGGATATTCTTACCTGAGCGTGGTCGTGTCTGGAACCTTCGTGGATCATATTGAACTGGAGACCTCCTAATGGCAGTGCGCACTGCTTCCACTACCCCATATGTTTCTGCCATCAATAAGAGACCTTCCCTATATTCTGAGTCAACTCCTGCTTCTTCCAACAGCTGAGTCATGAGTACTCTACTGCTCTGTTCGGTGAGCAGTTGTTGCGATCGCACCCGTTCCATAATTTGATACAGCCTTCGGAGTTCTGCTGTATAGGCTGGGGCTTCAGTGGTCTCCTCTTCATAAGCTCCTTCTTCTTCTAGGTGTCCTTGTTGTTGACCTTGCTGAGCATCGCTCCAATGTACATGTCGGCCGTCTGTAGATTTTCTTCTTCTTCGTGAAGATGTGCCTTGTTCCTCTGTATCTGAATAAAACTCCACATCAGAGAATTGTGTACTTTGTAAGAATGCTTCGAAGTCCTGGGGGTCCATTCCTTCAGCATCTCCAGTTGCCGCAAATTCAAATTCAGGTGGAGCAGGAGGAGCTGAAGGGGTAGCTTGTGTCGTAGTTTCAGATCCCGACCTGGGTATCCTAATGGTAAAGGGAGGTACAGTGGTCTCCCTTCGTGGCGATGCTTCCGAAGTAGTCAGAACTTCCCTTGTCTGGACACAAGGGATCGCACCCCTCATGCGCTTGGATTGATGTGTGGACGTCTTGAGCTTCTTAAACATTTGTAATTGTGCCCAAGTTAAGGCACGTTCAATGGGAACATCGTATGCTAGGCACCGGTAAATAATGCGTGTGATTGCACAGCAACCGTTCACCACTAATTTCCTAGAAGAACTTTTATTTGCTTCATACAATTGATCTATAATCCATACCGGTAGCTTAATTGGTAACGCACCTGCTTCCGCTAAGTAGAGAGCGAACCAGATTCTCTTGTGTGGTTGTGTGAAGCGGTCTTGGCCGGGGAAAGCAAAATGTTGCATGCACATACGGAGAGGGATGGACACGTTTGGTGTGAGTGCTGCCATGTCTTTAAGCTTCAATAGTTTCCTATCCTTCATGTTAGTAGGAACGAGGGCATCCTTTTCAGAGGGTACATGTGTGCCGTGCATATTCAAAGCGTCGCTCACCAACTCCACAGTAAGCTCAAACCTCTTCAACTCGTTGTTGCCCAGCAAGGAAGGAAGAACAAATGATCCGGGTTTGTCCTTTTCTTCATTTGCTTGTAATGTGGAGACCAAATAGTAGCATCGGAGGAGATTTGGTTTAGGTAGTGGTGCTTCAAAGTATTCTGCTAGCCTTGCACGTTGCCATATGGTCTGGAGATCCTCGGTGTTCTATAGAGTCTCGAACTCCTTGGAGAAAAATTGGAATCGAACCCATGATCTGTCATACTCGCACTTAGATTCCCATATATACTTGGCCTCTCCTAATGGACCTGGCATGCCATTGAACCAATGAGAATTGGCATGGACTCTGTCTGTGATCCCTGTGGGTGGATCCTGTACCGGAATTTGCTGAAGGTGTTATAGCTCCACAGGTCGTTCAGTTGGTGGCACATCCACAGGTAGACTATCCACATCGATTCCTGCAGTAAGTATTCCTACTTGTGAGCTCGGACCTGTCGCTTCTGCCATGTTACTTCTTGCCTTCTGATTCTGTGAGAATATAGAAACATGTGTTAATATTGTAAAGGACAAGTTAGAATCGTTTTTTTCCCCATTACAACATTATCATGAGGTTCGGGAGAGATTAGTAGGTTAATAAGTGCTCGGTGCTTGTGTGTGTAGTTAGGAATTGGTTGGACCTAAGAACTAAGTGGAATGATGTAGTGTGAGAGTGACGTAGTTAGTAGGTGGGCATGGTTTTACAACTGGGGTCCAGGGGGTTTTTTTACAAGTTTTAGGTTTCCAAATACAGTGGATGGCTTTGGGTCTTGGTTTTGTGGAGATTCGGGAGGGTTGCGTGAGTAATTCTGCTGGGAGTTGTTGTACCATTGGGACCCATTTACGAGTGAGTCTGTGCGTGCTTCTAGGTAGTAGTGTGTTCGAGTGTATCAGACAAGAGTGGGTGGCGGCTGCTTGAGCGAGTGAACCCTGTCGTGTATGATGTGAATTGTGTGGGGACAGTTGAGCCCGCAAGCAAGCCTTAGGCACCCAAATTTGTCTTGATTGTGGGTCAGCCTTCATCGACTTCTTGGGTACCCAAATGGATTTCACTTTCTCAACAGAGGTTTTAGGAGTCCTCTTATTAGCATCAAGTCGTTGATTACTAATAGGAAGTTGAGACCGGTGTTGCAGCTTAGTTACGGCCGGCAACTCGTCTTTCCGCACCCACATTTGTTTCATCGGCTGAGTTGTTCTGCTTCGCGCGTTCTTTTGGTCTCTCGCCCGGATAGTCTTCAGTGATTGATCTTCCCTTAGTTGCTGCCTCCTTCTGGCCTTTGGAAAAGAAGGGAGTTCCCTTGTGGTTCTGACTCCTTTTTTGAGATCTTCATTCTTCTGCATCACATAGCCTTGGACAAGAACAGCATGATCAACTTCATGTGCACCCCTGGAGGGACCAGGAGTCCGTGTTTTTTCTAGTTCCTTGAGTGCTCCATTATTTAACTCAATTGTAATTCTAGTTTGATTCACCCATACCTGAAGAAGTCCACTTCTTAGGTTTAAGTTGACTGCTTGGTCATAGATCCAGTCTTGACCTAGGACAAGAGGTTCAGTGAGATCCTCATCTTGACACACTAGTACTTTAACTGTCATTGCCTCATCATGAATATAGAGGGGAAGTTCCACCTCGCCTATGCAAAGGGTTTCCACGCCTCCCAATCCTATGAGATATGCTTCCACAGGATTGACAGTTAATTGCAACTCTTGACAGTAAGACAATTTAACAGCACTAGTGGCTGCACCTGAGTCAATCAAGGCTCTTACAGTCCTTGCACCCTTCCCTTGTCCTATATCTAAGGTCATGAAAGGACGTCGGTCAGTTATTCTATGTGAGCTAACACCTGAAACTTCACACATAGCCACGTCATATCCTTGATCTGCATATGCGTCTTGCCTGGGATGCTCTCTACCTTGTCTTCTTAATTTCATTCTTCGTATGCGCTCTAGGGCTTCTGCTTGAGCTTCTTCTCGAATTCGCTTTTCTTCCTCTTTGCGTTTCTTAGCAGTGTTGAGTCGACTTAGCATTTCCTCTGTGAGGGGTTCCTGATACAACTTAACTCTGCATCCGCTAATATAGTTTGGGAGAACATCGCCTTCTAAAGTGGCTAGTTGCACTGCTCCACTTGTTGAGATTATATTGATGATCATAGGTCCGTAGCCTCTCTTTTCTAGCTTCCTTGCATGTTGTTTCAATGTGTAGACTAAAACTAAATCTCCCGCTTTCAAACCCTTTTCCTTCACATGGGCATCAAAGTATGCCTTCTGCCTCTTCTTAGCTGCATAGATTCCTGCAGCTGCTCTCAGTCTTGTTTCTCCTAATCGTTCAAGGTCAAAGATCCTAGAGGAGAGCTCATGACCTGTCCATTCGTGCTCTTGTGCTATTTTCAACGTAGGTATTAAGAAGTCCAAAGGTAGCACAGCGTTTTGGCCGAATACCATCTGAAAGGGGGTGGCTTGGAGTACCGTTTTGTAGGCAACTCGGTATGCCCAAACAGCATGGTGTAGCTGTTTGTCCCAATCAGAGCGTTTATTGTTCACTAATTTCGTCAGTACATTGCATAAGATCTTATTAGTGCTCTCAGCTTGTCCATTAGCTTGAGGGTGATAGGGGGCAGACTTCTTGTGTATTACCAGGAATTCTTGGAGTAGATTCTCAATCACCTCGTTCAAGAAATGAGTGCCTCTATCACTTACAAGCTCTATAGGTAGCCCATATCTTGTGAACACATTCTTGAACAAGAATTTAGCAGTTGTTTGAGCATCGTTCTTTGTCGTAGCCTTTACCTCTACCCACTTAGTTAGATAGTCTGTCGCAACGATGATGTATTCTGCATGAGAACCCTTAGCTGGGGGATTAATAGGACCCACGAAGTCTATTCCCCACTTAGAGAACGCACGTCCACCCATCATAGGTTTCAATGGCATCTCATCTTTTCGTATAGGATACTGAGTTCTCTGACAGACATCACACCGTTTCACATAGGCATGTGCATCCATGTGAAGGGTTGGCCACCAGAAGCCCGCAAATAGTATTGCCTTGATCACCCGATCTGGTCCAAAGTGTCCTCTTGCTACACCTTGGTGAGCAGTGTCCAAGATCTTGAGATACTCACTCTCATGGACACATAGCCTTAGGTAACCATCTTTACCACGCTTATATAGATTATCACCAATGAGTGAGTAATCTTGGGCTTCTTGTTCTAAACTCCTTTTCCTAGCCAAGGTCATATCTGGAGGAAATGTTTTCGTCCTCAGGAAGGATACTAGTGGTTCACTCCAATCTGGCACTATGGACACTTGATAAAGAGTGGCATGTTCCACAGGTGGTTTAGTGCGACAGATTGGGCATTCCTTGCACAACTTTTGGACATCAGCTTCCATAGTTGGCCAATGCACTCTGAGTCTCCTTAGTGTCTGTAAGGTTCGGTGTTTGGAATAGTGTTGCTCTAATGCACCTACATGTGCTAGTTGCAACCATTTAGCGTACTCATCCTCTTCCACACAACAAGCCAAGATTCCTTGATCTGTGTGCTTGTACATACTTCCTGCCATGATGTGGTACTTTTGGGCTTTCACAACCTCTCTATTCTGTGTGTTTACTACTGGATGGTTAGGCCCGTATGTTAATACTGGCACTAATGGCTTAGCCCACTGCGGCACCACTTCCAAATTAAACAAGTAAGCATCAGGAAGATCATCTGATACTCCTTGTGGGGCTTCTCCGGATGTGAGCCTAGAGAGATGATCAGCTCTCAAGTGAGTCCTCCCTTTCCTTACCACAACCTCGAAATCATATTCCATTAGTAGGAGAAACCATCTTACTAATCTTCCTGTATTGCATGGTTTGTTTACGAGGTATAGCAAAGCCTGATGATCAGTAAAAAATTTAAACTTATTTGCAAGCAAATAGTGTCTAAATTTCTTAACTGCATATACCATGCCTAAGCCTTCTCTCTCCGTAGTGGTGTAATTTCGTTCAGCTGCATTCAACTGTCTACTGGCATAGGCAATTGGAAGATCCATATTACCTTCACCAGTAGGTTGTGCAAGCACACATCCAATGGCATAATTGGATGCATCCACATGAACATGGAATGGCTTATTCCAATCTGGTGTGGTCAAGATTGGTGCTGAACATAATCTTCGTTTAAGCTCCTGGAAGGAATTCTCACATTCATCCGTCCACTCAAAGTTAGTCAGAAGTCCGTACATGGGCTTTGCAATCACAGCATACATGTGAATAAATCGTCGGTAATAACCACAATGCCCCATGAAAGCTTGTACTTCCTTGACATTTTTTGGCCTAGGTAGCTCTGCTATAGCTCTCACTTTCTCTTCATCAGTGGATATGCCATTCTTTGACACTATGTGTCCTAGAATCTTGCCTTGCCTGACCATGAAAACACACTTTTCTGGGTTCAGGCAGACTTGATATTCTCTGCATTTATCAAAGATCTGTCTGAGTTCGGGTATATGGGTCTGCCTTATGTTGGAATGAGCACAAAGATCATCAACATAGACTTCTAAGTTCTTCCTCAGGAACTCCTTAAATACATGGCACATCAGCCTTTGGAAGGTTGCGGGAGCATTGGTCAGCCCGAATGGCATTACCCTAAAAGCGAATATACCCCACTCTGTGGCAAAAGCTGTTTTATGCTGATATTCTGGTGCAATGGCTACTTGATTGTAGCCCGAAAACCCATCTAGGAAGCTGTACACTTCCTTGCCTGCTACTCTTTCTAAGAGATGTTCTGTGATGGGAAGCGGATAGCTATCTCTAATAGTGGCTGCATTAACCTTCTTCAAGTTAATGCAAACTCGTAATTTTCCGTTCTTCTTGGGCACCACTACAATGGGGGATACCCATTCAGTGTGCTCAATTTCATAGATAAATCCGGCTTCCACCAAGCGGTCTATCTCTTCTTTGATCTTAGCAGCATAGTTATCATTATATGTGTATGGACTTTGCTTAGAGGGTTTAGCATCTGAGGTCATGGGAATTGTGTGTGAGCATATGTCTGGGTCAACACCCTTCAAATCCTTGTAACTCCAAGCGAATACATCTCTGTATTCTCTTAGCAAGGCTATTAACGCCTGCTCTTCTTCCTCTGTTAGGTCATGGCCTATGTACGTGCATCTCTCCTCTCCTTCTTCTAGGGCCACAACTATTTTCTTGGTGGTTTCTTTGTTATCATAGGCCTCTCTTGCTTGTGCCTCTCGTTTAGGCATTCTTATCATGACTCTCCTGTCGTCTATCTCATACTTCTTAAAATTTTCTGGGACCTCAAACAAAGATTCTTCCTCTTCTGGTGAGACTTCTCTCTTCTTTCGTTTCTTTCCTTCTTCCTTCGGGGTCACATGTGTGGCTAATCTTACATCATTTGTAAGCTCTCCATGCCTCTGGGGTTGAAATTCAACTTCATGGAAGTATTCTTCATCTGATGCAAAAGGTGGGTCCATAATGATTGACTCTAGTTCGGAGTCACTTGCATCCTCAAATGCATCCGGGATAGGTTCGCATTCTTCTAGAACTGCCTCTCCCATAATTGGCTCTATGGAGAAGACTGAAATGTCATAGCCATCCTCATCACAGTGAGGCGTCCATTGTTCCTCGTTGATGGCTACATCCATGGTTGCTAGGATTTCTGCCCAGCCATGGGGCTCAAATTCCTCATCAGGAAAGACTACAGGTGCATAGGCTGGGTCTTGAATGGGTCTATGTGTTTCGTTTGCACCTATATCTCTGGCCTTCTCTCTCTTCTCTTCTTCTACTGCTACTTTGCACATCCATAAGTGGGTGTCTTCATGCATCCATGAGGATCCTGATCCTATGGAATGCACAGATTCCGTATCCTCTTTGGCTCTGTGGATGGGATTCCATTGAATAGGGGGAACATCTCGATGAGAGTAATCCTTGAGATTGACTTTGGTTGTAACACCTAAGTGCTGTAAGTACAAAGAATTGGTCCCCCAATCCTGTACCACTTGCAACTATCGCATAAAAGGTCGTCCCAAGATCATCTCATAGGCGTGATTTTTGCTGAAGTCACATATGGCAAATGTGTGCTCGAACTCAACACCACAGGTGGTGAGAGTTATTCTTCTAGCAATCCTAAGGGTCTCTCAATATGACCATCGGCCATCTGTAATTTCATTCTCGTCGGTCTGAGTGCTGGCTTGCCCCAACGCTTCCATAGGGAAGTGGTGGCAATTGCAACTCCTGCACCTGAATCCAAAATTGCCTTGGTCGTGTACTCCTGGTGGGTAATGGGAAGATAGGTGTTCCCTTCTTCACCTTCACACATATCTCCTATCTTATCCAAGGGTATTTCTGGCACTGTCCTATGTGATCCTACCTGGGAACGAGGTTTTGCTATCTTTGGTACTTGTTTGGCTACATGTTTCCATAATTCAGGTCTAACCTTGAGTAGCTCTTCTAACTTGAGATTGCACTGCACTTTAGTATTTTTCACTACCTCTATGTTCCTAGGTATGACTGAATCTTCGTTTCTTACCATGACTGTGGGGGTTCTCATACAAGTAGACTTGGCTTCCCATGGGCCCGTGAAGTGGGGTAATTCCTGTAAAGAATTAGACTCGAAGTCTAGTCGTTCCTGAGAGTAGGTGCTCTCCTGCTCCTCGTAAATGGATGGGATGTCTTGTGGGAATTGGTCATGTGCATCATCCACAAGTTCAATGGGAGGAGGCACTTCACTTTCTTTAGCCCATTTGTCTTCTTGAATCTCTCGTAGGAATTCTGGTGTGAATCGATTCATAGAAGATGATGTGTCTGGCTCCGTAGAGTTAGGCACATAAGCTTCAGGCACATAGGCTTTCTGGGTAGGAAGACCTGCTCTTACACTGACCTTGTCATGGTGTTGAGGGGCGAGTTCCTCTCGTGAATGTGCCATTAGATTCTCCATTCTTTCCAGTGAAGGGGGGTTGTTTGGTTCAGTGGAATTGGGCACATAAACTTCCGCTGGGGGATGGGTCATGTTTTTGCTTGCTTTATCTCTTTCTTGATTTTTTTCTTCCTTGGCAGATCTTGCAATTATGCCCTCTAACTTCTCTAGAAGTCCATCCAAGTGTAATTGTGTCTTGGCTGAGCCCGAGTAATTGAAAAGGCGACTGGCTTCAAACATAGTCTGAGCCAATGCGACCATTTTCGCGCAAAGCTTGGTTCTTTCTATCTCTAGGTCAGCTCTAGGGTAGCACTTGTCATGATCCGTTACATTTGGCCCTTCTTGGATTCTGGCCTGATATGCTTTAAGCATCATGTCTATGTCTTCAGGAGTGGGATCAGCTAATACTGATCCTGCTCGGGGTGGTGGGTGGGTTACGTGGGGTGTATTAGAGGGTGGAGGGATGGAGGATGATGGGGATGGTAGCGGTGGGAATGTGTGAGAGTGCGGTTGGGACGTGATCTCTATGATTTTGGCCTTGGTTTCTCGTAGAATTTCCTCTAGTTCACTCATCTTCTTTGCCCATTGCCTTTTCATTCTTTCACGACTATCTCTCCAAGCTCTAGTTCTCTTCTTGGTTATGCTCTCCGTTTCACTGACTTCTGGGCTCTTTCCCTGATCTTGATCTACGGCTTGGTTTTGCTGCAATGCTTGAGCTCTTGTGACCACTTGCACTGGTGCAGTGGAAGTCACACTCCCTGTGGAGTCTACAACTAACCCAATAACGTTTATAGGAGTGATTTTTGGCATATTGTTGGGATTCTTAGGACAGTCTCGTACGAGATGCTCCTTTCCACACTCTTGGCAATAGCCTTGGATCGTTACTGACTGGGGTTGTGTAGGTGGAGGCAAGGGACAATCACGAATGAGATGATCTCCCTGACATCGGTAGCATGGTCCTCTAGGGAATGGGGGTCTTACTTGCCTAGGTTGGGGTCTAGGGTTGGGGTTTGCATACATGACATTTGTGTAATCTGATTCCCAACTAGGTTCATTTGGCTCTTCACTATAGTAAGACTCACCATGTTCAGGAGACTGCATGTAGTAAGCCTGGGGACTATCAACATGTGTAGAATCGAAGCTATGGTCACTGGGATCACTTTCTGAAAGCAATGGTGTTACGGGGACTATAGCTCTATTCAGGTTTTCTTCTGCAGCTGTATACTTTACAGGGATCACGTTGGATGGAGCTGGAGGTTGTTGGGCTAACATAGGCTGAGGCCTTTGCTGGGCTTGGTATTGTGGTTGGTAGGTTTGCTGAGGCCTCACATACTGTTGTGGTGGGTATTGGTTCTGGTATCTGCCTGGTTGAGGGTATGGCTGAGGGTAGGTTTGCCTAACAGCTTGCTTATTGTATGGGCAGTCTTGTCCTGTGTGATTTGTGTATCTTCGTTCTATGGTGCAGTACTGGCTACTAGGATTTACTTGGGGTTGAGCCATAATGGGACATACATTCGCCATGTGGTCGCCACCACAAGTGTAGCATCTCTTCACAGGGCCAAACCTTGGGATCTGTTTACCAGTGACACCTAATTTCTGAGCTACTTTCTCTGCAAGTTCCTCAATTGATGTGGATTGCGTGGAAGAGAGGCTAGAGGCACTATCTGACTCTTTGTATATCTTGGATAGCTCTAACTCCTCCCCTAGGTTATCCTCGATGTCAATGCACATGCGTACACACTCTTCTATGGTCCTAGGGTCCTTCAAGTACACATAGGATCTTAACTTTGTACTCAGCAATCCATCCAAGAATAAAGCCACTTGCTTAGCTGGTGTGGGGAGCTCCGTAATAGGGCATCTTTCAAGATATTGCCTAAATCTTCGTCTTGCAAGTCTCACGGTCTCTTGAGGGGTTTGCTTGAAGCTGTGAATCAATGAGGAGGTATTATGTCTTATGCCACTCTTAGAGAATTCAATAACGAAAGCCTCCAGGAGTTGGTCTATGCTCCTAAATTGTCTCTCATTCAATGGTTGGAACCACGTAAGGGCTGTGTTCCTAAGGGTTAGACCAAAGGCATTATATTGTGTGAATAGGTCCTCCACTTGTTCTGCTCTCAATACTTGCCTAAACTCTGCCACATGATCGTATGGGTCTCCTGTGCCATCAAAGTAATTTTTCATGGACTTAACTAGCTGAGTTGGTCTCAAAGTCCTTGTGTGCTCTCTAGGTCGGGGTAGAGGAAACTCATCCGCATTTCTTTGATTCCTGTGAGCTCTAAGTATCTCAGGTTCTACTCTATTTGTTTCCGTCCTCGTTCTTTCTCTGCCCACTGGGTTAGCAAAGCTTACTTCTGGCCTATCTCTACTTTTGTCTCTTTGAGTTCCATGAGCTTGGGATGTTCCAGCTCCAGGGTGACCATAGGATACATTCGATCTTGGTTGGGAAAAAATGAATTCACCCTTCCAAGTAAAAGCATGCCTATCATTTTCTGTCACCACAAAGATCCTTTCTGAAGTGTGATCTAAGTAGGTCACTCTGCCTGGGCTATCAGGATCCTTAAGCTCATAGATCATGATTGTTCCTATATCAAATGGCCGATCAGATTTATATCTCCAAAAGGCTTCTTCAGTTTCTCGGTTCAGAAGAAGATCTATGCTCTTATTATCTTGGGGAATCCACACTGGTGTGATAATCCTCGTAAGAACAGATTTCCCTCGAGGGGTCCTCGGTTCTACTCCCATGTTCTCTTGCTCTAGGTCATCTAAGTCCGATTCTGGGACTACATTCCCAAATTCATCAGTCCTATCGGGATGACTGGTGACCACATATATTGTCCCTTCCTTGTCTACGTACGCTCCGTTTTCGAACTTGACAGTTGGGTGCTCTAGTCCAATGGATTGATCAGGATTCTTAATCTGTACCACAGATCTTCCTAGGCCGTCCTCATAGATGCTGGCACCTAATCGGTTGGTCCTAAGGTATTCCAACTGCGTTTTGTAAGGGCCTTCCACCCTATGTAAATATGGCACCCCAGAACTTCCTGTAGGTCTCTCCATACCGTGGGACATCTCAAACTCGCTAGTCTCCGAACTAGGGTAATACGAATGATGGCTCAACTGCTGGGCCCAAGACCTCGCAGTATGATTGACACTAGCCTCCGAAGATCTAAGACTTTGTCTGTCTCTCCCTAGGTGTCTACCTGACCTAAGGTTCATATGCCCTTTGTACGTTGCTGATTCTTTGGTACCAGTCACTTGTTTCTTTTAAGTTCCTTTGGATGTGTTTTCTTGTTTTTAATTAAGCGTCATTAGGAGCACTTTCGTGGGTCGTACTTGATGTTCTGCGTCCACTTAGTTTAAGTTCTTCTCCTTTGAGTTATCCCTTGACTACAACTTAGCCTACCCTTGCACTTGAGAAATTAAGGGCTCTTCAAACTTGAGTGTTCCTATCGTACCCCTAGTCGATCATAACAACTACTCGCACTTAGCCTATGCTAAGAATAGACTGAGGGGGTTAAGTGATGTTCCAACCTCAAGTTGCTCCTCCTGGCAATGCTGGTCTACCCAGGAAGCACGTTCCCAAGCTTGTTCGCCTTGGCGCTTACTTTGCTTTCTTCAAGAGCTCTCGATGATCCTGTAAGAATCCCACGTTTAGCTTCAATTTGATCCTTCAGTTGACAGACAATTTATTTCAGACACTTTTTTAATGACCCTTGTTCCCCCTTTTGCATTGCTAAAAATTTCTCTAGAGCTCCCTTGGTGTTCCTACCCCTCAGTGTGTCAACTTCCAAATATCCTATCTCAAAAGCAACGCCTTATTCTTATAAAAAACAGTTGAGGGCGCGTAGTATATGCCACGAGCTTTCCGACAAGCCCTAGAGCTCAAAAAATGGATTTCGTATGAAAAAGTTATGGCCGTTCAGGGTTTAGGGGGTTAAACAGACAAACAGAACCTTTCAGGAGTTTTAATGCATTTTTCTAAGGCCTTTGCGAGTGTGTGAGTATTTGAGAGTGCAAATAAGCCCATCATTAGCCTAAATTTCCAAAAAATTTACCCCTAAATTTCCAAAAAATTTACCCCTAAATTTTTGCCGAAAATATCTGTCTATCGCGATAGAGGGTGTCTGTCGCGATAGACGGTGTCTGTCGCGATAGACGCTGTCTGTCGTCTGTCGTGGTTTGGTCTGTCGCGATAGACGGTGTCTGTCGCGATAGACGGTGTCTGTCGCGGGGCTCTGTCTGTCGCGATAGATGGTGTCTGTCGCGATAGACGCTGTCTGTCGTCTGTCGTGGTTTGGTCTGTCGCGATAGACGGTGTCTGTCGCGATAGACACTGTCTGTCGTCTGTCGTGGTTTGGTCTGTCGCGATAGACGGTGTCTGTCGTGGGGCTCTGTCTGTCGCGATAGATGGTGTCTGTCGCGATAGACGGTGTCTGTCGTCTGTCGTGGTTTGGTCTATCGCGATAGACGGTGTCTGTCGCGATAGACGGTGTCTGTCGCGATAGACGCTGTCTGTCGTCTGTCGTGGTTTGGTCTGTCGCGATAGACGGTGTCTGTCGCGATAGACGGTGTCTGTCGCGATAGACGGAAAAAACGCAAATTTTTGAGAAACTTCTAGTGATTTAGAGTGCCCTAATGGTGTAGGTTACCGTGCCAAACACACATTCACAAAATATTAAGTTTTTCTGTCTGTCGCGACAGACAGAGGTCGTCATCTCGGGACCTGTGCAGACTCTGTCGTACCTGCGCACGCTGCTGGAGAAGGTGGTACAGCTAATTCTTGCAACAAAAGCTCAAAAACATGCCAAAAATAGATAGCATGCAAGCTCTCTCTCGCTCTCTCTCACAATGAAATGAGGGAAATGAGGTGGGGAGTGTAATATGACCAAAAAACTGAAATTTTTGTGGAGATGGAGATGGAGGTGGGAGATGGTAGGGATGATGATGATGATGATGATGATGATGCGAAAGTAAGGAAAAAATGAAGAAAAATAAAGAGAAGGAAGGATATTACCTATAACTCCAGTGTCTCAACTCGACGTCTTACCATCACACGCTCGTCCTCGAAGCTCTCTCCCCGGCAACGGCGCCAAATTTGGTGTCACTCTAGCACAATGGTGAGTACCAACGTGAGAAGATCCACCTCATAATTGTCAATCCGTGGAGACGTGAGGACTAGTATGAAGACTATGAGCAAGTGAAGGCACAAGTGTGTGAGTGAAAAGCACACAAGCATGCACACACATACACACACACGCGCACACAAGGCAAGAACAAGGAGAGGAACAATGGAGTTCTTTGCATTAGTCAAAAAGTCTCTTACATAAGCTCAATTCACAAACAATCTAACCCCAAAAATGAGCTCTCTAGCTCTTTTTATAGTTTTCTAACTAGCTTTGGTCTTGTCCAGACCTAGTGTCCGGCCTAGTTAAAAATTAGGTTCTAGAGCCTATTTGAGGGCTCAAACAGAGTCTAAAAATTATGAAAATTGATATGTAGCTAGTTCTAATACTCCTCAAGCTCGAGGACTCCTCGGCTTGCACAAAATGGAGTCTATTCTACCAAAAACGGAATTTTACAATGTTTGTGTAGTGATTAAAATCACTTGAGTTGTGAATGGTCCATGGGAAAAAATGATTGGGCCTTGTTGCCGTATTGTGCATGACTCCTCCGTTGCGCTAGTATGCTCTTCATCTGACTTGTATGCCAACACTCTCTCTCTCTCTCTCTCTCTCTCTCTCTCTCTCTCTCTCTCTCTCTCTCTCTCTCTCTCTCTCTCTCTCTCTCTCTCTCTCTCTCTCTCTCTCTCTCTCTCTCTCCCCCCCCCCACCCCCTTGCCCCCTCGCCCCCCATTTTATTTTTATATTTATTTTATTTTTTATTTTAGTTTGTTTATGTTTATTTATTTATTTTTATTTTCTTTTTTCTTTTTCTCTTCCTTGGACCCCATTTTCTTTCTTTTTATATTTTCAACTTTGTTTATTTTATTTATTTATTTATTTTAATTTTCTTTTATTTTATTTTATTTATATTTTTTATTTCAAAAAGAAGAGGCCATATTTTATTTTCCATTATAACTAATTTTTTTAAAAAAATAATTTTCCATGGTCCAATTTTTTTTGCTTTAGGTGCGCCTTGAGGTGCATTATCATTATGTCAGGGAGAGGTTCTTTGCTGGGGAGATCAGCTTGGCATATGTACCCATGCAGGAGAACATTGCAGACCTTTTCACGAAGGCTCTGCCTAGGGAGAAGTTTGAAGCTTTCCGCAAAGCTTTGGGCTTACTTCCTTTTGTGGAGTGATTTCCACATAGCTTGGCACTTCCTTATACATGAGTGCTAGCTACTTGTTCACCGCATCACTCTTAGGGGGGATTTGTTGATATATTTAGGTAGTGATGTGTATGAGCACACTAGGACCACTGGGGCACTTTTTTCCCTCTTTAGGAGGTTTTTTTCTGCCGGCTTGTATATACGCCTATTGCCCTAATGGGCTACTAAACTTTTGTACATTCTCTAGTAATACATTCAGTATTGTGTGTTGTGCTCCAAGCTTCGTCTTCTCCCTTATGTTGTTCCCGTGCTTCCGCAGACGTCTAACTCCAACATATAGTACCATATACACCTCAACAAAATGGAGTTGCTAAGAGGAAGAACAGGTCACTCATAGAAATGGTGAGGTGTATGGTCAAAATTCAAGGTATACCACATAGATTTTGGCTTGAGTTATTATGTATGCAACATATCTTATTAACATGTGTCCCACCATAGGTGTGTAGTCTATCACTCCATATGAGGCTTGGCATGGATGCAAGCCATTTTTTGCTCATCTGCATGTCTTTCATTACCTTAGAAATATTAGTGCTTGAAAAACAATGCAAAAAATTGGATGATAAAGCAATGAAATGTGTTTTTGTTGGGTACAATCTTGGAAACAAAGATTGCATGGATGCAAGCCATTTGTTGCTCATCTGCATGTCTTTCATTACCTTAGAAATATTAGTGTTTGAACAACAATGCAAAAAATTGGATGATAAAGCAATGAAATGTGTTTTTGTTGGGTACAATCTTGGAAACAAAGATTATTGCTTGTATCATCCATAGACAAAACACGATTTTGTTAGCCATGATGTTGTTTTTTTGGAAGATGAAATTCAACCCTTACTTTCATGTACTAAGGAGACATTAGTAAGCCTAAAAGATGTGTATGGCACTTTGCTTCATCTTTGTATAGGTGGATGGTCAAGTGCTGGACCAATGAGGTAATTTCTGAGCCTTTGTAGGTTTCAAATGATGATGAAAATCATTCCATTCTTTGAGAGATAGCAAACTAGATGCATCTTTTTCATATTGTATTTGTTCAGAATCTCATAGTGCTTGCTTTGCATCACATTGTATGAAATGGTTATGTCGTCTTTGTGATGAGAATGGGCATGTTTCTTTTAATGAAGCATTGGACTCAGAAAATTAGATAGGTGTTGTGCAATCAAAATATGATGAGTATGAAGAATAGTACATGGTCTTTATGTGATTTTCCTGCATGCAAAAATGCCATTGGCACTAAATGGGTGTACAAGGTAAAACATAAGCCTAATGAAATAGTTGATAGGTATAATGCTAGGCTGATTGTCAAAGGTTATACTCAAGTGAAAGGCATTGATTTGATGAGCCTTTTGCTTCCACATGTCAAATGACCATTATCTATAGCATATATGCACGTGCATCTCATCATGGTTTGAATGTACATCATTTTCACATTAAAACTTCATTTTCAAATGGGGATTTACATGAGAAAATATATGTATTTCAGCCCCATGTTTTTGTGCAAAAGGGGCATTAAAACAAAATGTGAAGGTTGAAAAAGGCATTATATTTGAAGCAAGCACTACATGCTTGGTATGAAATATCCATGCCCACTTGCTAGCACATGGTTTTGAGAATAGGCCAACTGAGAGCACCTCATATGTTAAGCATGAAGATGATGTACTTTTGATCATTGTTGTATATGTTGATGATATAGTGATCACTGGTCCTAATGAGAAGCATATGATGAATTTAAGGTTGGTTCACATGCACCTTTTGTGATGTCAAATTTGGGGCATTCGCATCATTATTTGTGCATTTATTTTATGCAAGTTGAGGGGGATAACTTTGTTTCAAAAAAAAATGATTGAAACATTATTGTAGTTTTTTTATCTTGAAGGTTGCAAATCTATTACCACTTCTATGGCACCAAGTTTACGATTGAGTCTTCATGATATTGGAGATGCATTTAGTGTTGTTCTCAATCATCACATTTTTGGATTCTTGATTTTCTTATGCATAACTCGGCTTAATTTTTAGTTTGTTGTCTCTTGGATGAGCAGGTCTATGCATTGTCTAGGTGTCAAGCATTGGCAGGCCATTAAGTGCATCATTTTCTACTCGAGTAGTACCCAGATACTTGGATTGTTTTATCCTAAGGAGGGATCATTATCACAAGATTTAAAAGCTTTTTATGACTTAGAATAGTTTGGTTTCTATGATACTTGTGTCTCCACTAGTGTTTTTTGCTTCATGTTTGGTAGCTCATGCATATCTTGGTTGAGCAATAAGTAGCCTATTGTGGACGATTCTAGTTGTTAGATTGAGTATAGGGTAGCCTTCATAGCAAATGTTGAGTGTGTGTGGCTCAGATGCCTTTTGGCTGATTTGTGTGTTGGTTAGTCTTTTCCACCACCATCTTTATTGATAGTCAGAGCGCATTGGCAGTTGTGATGAACCATGTGTTCCATGGTCAGACAAAGCACGTTGAGATGCATATCATTATGTTAGGGAGAGGTTCTCATGTGTAGAGATTACTTTGGATTATGTGCCCACACACGATAATGTTGTAGGCCTTTCCACAAAGGCTCTACCTAGGGAGAAGTTTGAAGCTTTTTGCAAAGCTTTTTGGTTACTTCCTTTTATGGATTGTTTTCTTTTCACATAGCTTGGCACTTCCTTATGCATGATTTCTAACTCTTTTCTCACTACATCACTCCCATTGATATATTTTGATGATGACATCTGCAAACACACTTAGGACTGCCGAGGCACTTTTTTCCTCTTTAGGAGGTTTTTTCCCCCATTTTGTATATAAACCTATAACCTAATGCATCACTTACCTTAATACATTCACTTGGTAATACATTATCTATTGTGTCGTGCTCCAAGTTTCTTCTTCTTCTGTGTGTTGCTCGTGTTCTTCTACTGAGCTCAAACTTCAACAATTCGTAGTATAAAAAATTCACAATTTTTGAGGGAAAAATAAACTTAGTTTAGTTCTACAATAATTTAATTCGTTAGCAGCAAGTTTTATAATTGTTTTGCTCAGCTTTTAAAAATTTTGATTGAGCTCGTAATATTTTCCCTTGAGGCTTGCACATTCAATGTTTTCATGCTGTATGAGTTTCTCATTTTCAACTTGTCTTGCCCCCTTGCATTGATCTTTAGCCTACAGCTTCAAGCCTTGGCTTTCAAGCTTGCACTTACTTCCCATTGCCTTTGAAGCTTCCACCTAGCCTTTATGAGAGAGAGAGAGAGACTCAACTTTCAATCATTCAAGAGATAGAGAGAGAGAGAGAAAAAAAGAGAAAGAGAGACATCCTTCAATTATTCATGAGACAGAGAGACAGATTAGAACCTCATCCTAAAACTCAGAGCCTAAATAATAGAGGCCAACATGAACTTTGAAAAGTAATTATCATTATCCATTATCCATTGTCCATTATCCACATCCATCCATCATTATCCATTACCCATATGCCACATCCTTAGACATTATCCACATCCATTATCCATTATCCACATCCAATGTGAAGACTTAGGATCCATTATCATTATCCATTACCCATTATCCATTACCCATTATCCATTACCCATTATCCATTACCCATTATCCATTATCCAAATTCATTTTTTCATTGGAAGAGCTCTTACGTGTGACCTTCATGCTCATGTGAAGATGACAAGCGATGGACCCAATACTTGGAGTTTGAGTATTTCCAAGGTATTTATGTCGATAGTGCTTCATGTATCAAGACACACCCAAAATGCCACTTCAGACCTCAAAATGTCTTTAAAGACTTGAAATTAAAAGATGTAGATGAGCTAGGGTATAGATAGTATGGGTTCCCAATCCCATTCATCAAGTGTTCATGAAGAAACTCATATTCTCATTGATGAGTCCTCTAGGGGGCCTTCAAAAAGATCTGATACTGATTTTGTGAGCTCTAGAGCCTCTCCTATGGAAATACCTAGAATCCTAGAGACCAATGTGTTTGCAAGAGGTAACATGAGAGCCTCCATGCAAAAACAAGCGATGAAAGAAGCTACCAAATAAATATCAAAACTATCTATTTTGTGTGACTTACCATTTAACTTTGCAAATACAACTGCATGGAAGAGGGCTATGGGAGCAATGATCCACAAAGGTGCTCCTTGGGAGGGATCATCAAGGTCTAAGTTATACACTAAAGAGTTGACTAGGCAAAAGAGTGTGATGGAAATAGAAATATTATCATTGCATGTCACTCATGAGCAATATAGATATTCCATGGTGTGTGATGGGTTATCTGGCATATGCAAGAGGAGTGTCTATATCATTCTTGTATCCTCTTGCATTAGCACACGCATGTGGGAAAAATGCCACAATTGAACTCATTTACTTCCATGTGAAAAAAATTGTAGAAGATATTGGGATCAAGAATGTCATGCGAGTGGCCACACATAAGCATCTAATTGTGTGACCATGGGACACATGCAAGAGGATGAGTTTCTTAAAAATGCATTGACTCCTTGCACTATACATAGTCTAGACCTTTTAATAGAAGGCATTGGCTCCATGGAATGAGTGAAGTCCATCCTTGAGAAGTCCACATTCATTGTAAGATTTGTGACCTCGTATCCTAAAGTCTGTAATATTTTCAGGCACATTAAGATCGTGAACTCCAAAAGCCCTCCATGAAGCAATTTTGTTACATGTCCATAGTCCTATATAGAGTGTTTCTAGTGAGAAAGGGTTTTGTCGGGCAATTGCCTCAGAGGAATGGTCTCAATTCATAATTGAAAATCCATTATATACATGCTTTTCAACATCAATTATGGGAGATGATGTCTTTTAGTCGAAGGTACAGATACTTAATGGAACCCTCCAAATTCTTGATGTTGTGCTTTGTATTTGTGGATATGAAGGGTAGTACACTTGAAGGTGTATATGAATATGTTGGTCGTATATAAGGATGCACCAAAAAAAAAATTCAATTACATGGGCTCTTTTTCATACAAAAAAGAGAAATAAATCAATTCCTACACAACTTGAGAAGTTTTTGGAGGTCAAAGGAATTCATATTGCACCTCTACAAATAACTTGAAATACTTTGATTCATTTGAAATTACAAGTTATCATGTCATGGATCTAATCATTAATGGATTTTTTTATATAGGTTAATACTGAATCCATTAATATTGCAAAAATTAAAGATATCCCTCACATCATACAAGAAGAGAAGAATACATTTACCATTTATTTAAAGAGTCTCAACAATTTATGAGACATACAGAGACCAAGATCTAGTGGTAGATTAGGTAATTCAAAATTACCAATCATGTTTCATAAGTTTATAACTTGTAATGTTTGCAATGTGATTATTGAATAGTTATTAATCAATCGTAATTTTCTATATTATAACAGATCCAGATCAACCATCTACGAGTTGAAGGCCCTCAAATATTGCTTTTGGATGAGGTAGGCGAGGGCATGGAGCACATAAACTCCATTTTAGTAGTAGGGAGTACCCGAAGGTGGAGGAAGCTCCACTTGATGGAGGAGAAGAGAGAAACAAACCTAATAGCGATGATAATGATGATGATTCATGAGGTAAACCTTGTCAATCCAAAGAGGACTATCTTGTCAATCCAAAGAGGACTATAGCACTCACACTTCATCGTCGCCTAGTTCTTTTAATGAAGATCTTATAGATAATGGTCTTGAGTCTCGAGTCTTGAGTATTGAGATATATGGAAGTTGACATGAGTCATGAGCCATGATAAATTTCCAGATATGATATATTATAACATTCATGTAGGTCGTAGACTATAGCACTTGCCGCTTAGTGAAACTTGACTTATGATGTATCAAGATTCATGATGTATCATGGATGTTCACATGTATAATGTATGATGATGATTTTTTGTGACTTTTTAATCATTAATGTCATGACTCATGATTCATTATAGTTCATGGTGGTCACTAAATGGTCTATGATTTAAGTTCTATCATATGTGATCTAACTTTCTAAGATTACAAATGTGTCATGTGTGGTGATCGATCCTTACTTAATGATGAAGTATATTTTAAGTTATTATCAACTGATCATTAGGATGTTGTTATGCAAATATTTTGTCAAGTTATGCAATATAAATGATTTCATACATGGGTTATGTGTGTGTGTTGAAAAAAAGAAAAGAAATTTTATCTCTCTATATAGATAAAATTCCCAAATTCTATCTTTGGGTCTAAATGAACTATACAAATTAATTGAATAATTCTCAAATTAATTCTCAATGTTCATACTATGGGTGTATTTGATGTCTCGCTCCCTTTATTAATGAAATTTTGTTTATTAATCGAAAAAATAATAATTTGTGAAAATTTACTTCAAGGCGACATTGAAATGTACCATACTCGCAAACGAATTAGGGAGGTGGAGATCAATATGGATGTGTTAAAAAGTAATAACTTTTAGATTGTGAATTTTTTAGAGATCGTGACATATATAAAACTTTGATATTGAAAATAATGTAAACTAACAAGAGAAATTAACTTAAATACAAATTATTACGATGAGTGAATTGACATTTCCATTTAGTAAATTTATTTAACCAAACAAACTATTAGTTTAGATTAAGCAACCCTCATTATATTGTATCCTTTAAAGAAACCATTTGCCATTATAATATTTACCTATCAAATGAAAATTCAAAGCCTTTCCATGTTTCTTTGTTCCTATGCACATATTTTTTAAAATGAAGCTTTAGACTCAAATGCATATTTTCATGTAGACTAATTTCTCTTTTCAAATGATTTATTTCTCCCTACTCATAATTTCTACATATTGATATATCTTGGTAGTGATGTGTGTGAATATGCTTAGGACCATCAGGATACTTTTTTTCCCTCTTTAGAAGGTCCCCCTAACTTTTATATATGCCTATTGTTGGAGATAGATGTCTATGGAAGCACCCGAACAGCACAAGGAAGGAGAAGAAGCTTGGAGCACAACACACAATACTGAATGTATTACTAGAAAATGTACAAAGATAAGTAGCCCATTAGGGCAATAGGTGTATATACAAGCTGGGGGAAAAAAACCTCCTAAAGAGGGAAAAAAGTGCCCCGACGATCCTAGTGTGTTACACACATCACTACCTAAATATTTCAACAAATCCCCCCTAGGAGTGATGCGGTGAACAAGGAGCTGGCACTCATGTATAAGAAAGTGCCAAGCTATGCAGAAATCACTCCGCAAAAGGAAGTAAGCCCAAAGCTTTGCGGAAAGCTTCAAACTTGTCCCTAGGCAGAGCCTTCGTGAAAAGGTCTGCAATGTTCTCTTGCGTGGGCACATATGCCAAGCTGATCTCCCCAGCAGAGTGATAATGCACCTCAATGTGCTTAGTGCGAGCATGGAACATAGGGTTCCTCGCAACTTCTAATGCGCTCTGAGTGAAGATGGTGGTGGTAGAAGACTGACCAACATGCAAATCAGCCATAAGGCATCTGAGCCACACACAGTCAACAGTCGCTGTGAAAGTTGCCCTATACTCAGCCTCACAACTAGAAGTGGCCATAATAGGCTGCTTCTTGCTCAACCAAGATATACATGAGCTACCAAGCATGAAGAAAAAACCACTAGTGGACACACAAGTGTCATAGCAACCAGCCCAATCAGAGTCAGAAAAAGCATGCAAATATGATGGTAGTGATCCCCCCTTGGGATAAAACAACCCAAGTAGCCGAGTACCACTCAAGTAGCAAAAGATGAACTTAATCGCCTGTGAATGCTTGACTCTTGGGCAATGCATAAACCTGCTCATCTATGAGACAACAAACTGAACATGTGGCCGAGTAATGCATAAGTAAATCAAGCATCCAATAGCTTGCTGATAGAGAACAACATCAAATGCATCTCCAACATCATGAAGACTCAATCATAAACCTGTCTCCATAGGAGTGGCAATAGGCTTACAGTCTTCAAGGCCAAAACACTACAATAATGTGTCAATATATTTCATTTGACACAAAGCCATTCCACCATCAACTTGCATAAACTGAATGCCCAAATAGTGATGCAAATGCCCCAAATCAGAACACCTCAAATGAGGCATACAAATCAGCCTTAAAATCAGGAATATGCTTCTCAATAGGTCCAGTGAGCAGCATGTCGTCAACATAGACAACAATGATCAGAAGCACATCATTAGCACACTTAACATATAAGGTGCTTTCAGTTGGACTGTTCTCAAATCCATGCGCAATCAGATAGGCATGTATCTTCTCATACCAAGCACGTGGTGCTTGCTTTAAACCATATAATGCCTTCTTCAACCTGCACACCTTGGTTTCATGCCCTTTCTGACAAAGCCACAGGGCTGAAAAACATACACTTCTTCATGCAAGTCACCATTCAGAAATGCAGTTTTAATGTCCAATTGATGTACATTCCAACCATGATGAGTTGCAAGTGCACAGATGCTACGAACTGTAGTCACTCGACAAGTAGGTGCAAAGGTCTCATCAAAATCAATGCCTCTTTGCTCCGCATAACCCTTTGCAACAAGTCTAGCCTTGTACCTGTCAACTGTACCATCAGGCTTACGCTTCAACTTGTATACCCACTTAGTCCCAATGGCCTTCTTGCTAGGAGGCAAGTCACATAAAGACCAAGTACCATTCTTCATTATAGCATCATATTCAGATTGCATAGCAGCCATCCAATTTTCTGAATTTTGTGCTTCATCAAATGAAACAGGCTCATTCTCATCAAAAAGACTAGATGCAGACATAGCATAGCAATCTGATGCAAAAGAGGCACTATGAGAGTCTAAACAAGTACGATATGACAGAGGTGCATCTAATTTGCTGTCACGCAAAGTCTTCACTAGCCATTTTGGCATAGTTTTTGCTTGCTCAATATCAGCTCTCTCATCAACTAGAGCATCATGTAAATCTGCATCAGAAATGGAATGATCTGCATCATCACATGAAACCTGCAAAGGTTGAGAAGTTGCCTCGTTGGGACCAACACTAGATTGTCCACCTGTAAAAAGAGGTAGCAAAGTATCATACATGTCTTTTGAACTAACAGATGTCTCCTTAGTACATGAAAGCAATGGCTGAATAGCATCTTCCACAAAAACAACATCACGGCTAACCAAAATGCGCTTAGTCTGTGGATGATACAGACGATAGACTTTACTTTCAAAATTCTACCCAATAAAAATACATTTTACTGCTTTATCATCCAATGTTCTGCAATGTTGTTCAGGCACTAATGCATATGCCAAACAACCAAAAACACGCAGATGAGCAACATATGGCTTGCGATCATGCCAAGCCTCATATGGAGTGATAGACTACAGTGCTTTAGTGGGACATCTGTTAAGTACATATGCTGCACACATGACAGCCTCAAGCCATAAACTATGTGGTAAAGCCTGACTCTTGACCATACACCTCACCATCTCCATGAGTGACCTGTTCTTTCGTTCAGCAACTCCATTTTGTTGAGGTATATATGGCACTGTACACTGGTTTTTATCCCATGTTCAGCCAGAAATGCATTAAAATCAGAAGACATATATCCCTCCCCTTGATCTGAATGGAGGGTGCCCATTTTACATGCTAACAGATTTTCAACCAAAACCAAAAACTGTTTGAAGCACATGAACACTTCGGACTTTGCCTTCAATGGATATACTCATGCATGCCTGGAAAAATCATCAATGAAAGTCACGAAGTAAAGATAATTTCCAAAAGAAGGTGTCTGCATAGGACCACAAACATCTCTATGTACAAGCTTCAATTTCTGAGTAGCCCGAATTGAACCATCTTTTGGAAACGAGGAATGCGGCATTTTGCCCAAAATACAGCCTTCACAAACATGTTTTCTAGGTGCCTTAAGTTTGGGCAAAGAGAACACCATTTCAGATTTCTGCAGGCATAGCAATCTAGCAAAATTCAGATGACCAAAGCGTGCATGCCAAAGCTTTGCATCTAACATAGCCTGAGAATCATGTACTGCACATGCCGAATCATTAAGAGATCTTTCATAGTCTACGAGCTTATACAGCCCATGACATAAAATGCCAGAAGCAATAATCACATCGTCATTTGGCAGATCATGAACTGTACACCTGTCATCAATAAATTTCACAACCAAGCCAATCTTGACTAATGCAAAAAATGATAACAGATTCGTCTTGATCCCTGGCATAAATAAACCATCTGACAAAGTGAAAGAACTACCATCAGTAGTAGTCAAAATGATCTTACCAACTCCCATAACAGGATAAGAGGAGTTGTTGGCACATGTAACAGTATTCCCTGTAGGGGCAGGCTCGAGTGAAGAGAAGAAACTGCGCTGCGAGGTAATATGTTTGGTCGCCCCATTGTCAAAATACCAAACATCTGAGTCTACTGCAGACATGCACTGCTCATGAGAAGATGGCTCAAAACTGCAGACAGTAGTAAACGCCCATTCTTCTTCCTGCACAAGATTAGCATACTCTATTTTTGGTTTAGAGGCCTCAGCAACAACCATTCTAGCCTCTTTCTTCTTTGCCTCTTTACAAGCCAGTTTTGGACAGTTCTTTATGATATGATCATTCCCTTTACAGTACTTGCAAAACAATTCTGATTTCTTCTCATCTTTATCTTCCTTCTTCGAATGTGCAGCATTTGCAAATTTCTGCTTACTAGTTAAAGAGCTCCATTTCCTTTTGCCCTTCTGACTAGCTGGGAAAGCTTGATCTACAACATGCGTAATGGACCTGTTCTGCCTGGATTGAACTTCTTGCAATAGAACAGAGACTAACTCCTCAAATGACAAGGCATTTGGATTGTCTTTCATCATCAACCAAAGAGTAGAAGCAAAACTTTGATATGAATTAGGAAGACCATTCAGAACATTCTGCACAAGTGAGCTATCTGGTATAACCTCATGAGCAGAAATCAATTGTTCCTTCAAGTCTTTGATCTTTGTTAGGAAATTGTCCATAGAATCACCTTCATTCATGTGCTCACTCTCCAACTGTTTTCGGAGGTAAGCAACACAAGCCTCATTCCTAGCTTGGTACAATGTGGTAAGTGTATCCCAAGCATCCTTAGCTATTCTGTAAGAGTGAATATGAGGAATAATGGCACGTTTGACAGACAAAGCTATCAATGCATGTGCCTGGGCATCTCTGCCATCCCAACGAATTTGCTCTGCAGTAGGTGCAGTAGAAACCGCAGCACGAACAAGAATATGCAGAATATCATGTCAATTATGTGTGTTGTAGTTCAAGATTTCTTCCCTAGGTCAAAAGGGCAAAGGTAAATGAATCTCGTCTACTAGTATGCAAAAACCTACTTGTGTTGCAAAGTCGAAGAAGGAAGGCAAAGATGATAAGAAAAAAGAAAAGCAAAAATAGTTTTGCAAGTATTGTGAGGCAAATGATCATGTCATTAAGAGCTTTCTTAAATTGGTTGCAAAAAAGGCAAAGAAGAAAGAGATTCGAGAGGCCTCTACATATAAAACAAAGTATGCTAACCTTGTTCAAAATGAAGAATGGGCTTTTACTACTCATTGCAGCTACGGGCCATCTTCTCTTGAGGAGTGTATGTTTATAGTAGACATACATGTTTGGTACTTTGATGATGATGCAACCAAACATATTATCTCGCAATGCAATTTTTTCACTTCACTTGAGCCTACTCCTATAGGGAACATTGTCATATGTGCTAACAACTCCCCTTATGATATAACAGAAGTTGGAAATATCATTCTTACTTTTGTTGGTGGTAGTTCTTTCACATGGTCAAATGCCTTATATGTGTCAAGGATCAAGAAAAATTTGTTATCAGTTTTAACACTAATCAAGATTGGCTTGATTGTTAAGTTTATTGATGACATATGTACATTTCATGATCTCTCATATGGTGATGCTATCATTACTTCTAGCATCTTATTTTATGTGCTATATAGGCTGAATTTTGCTAGTTTACTTTGCCTACAAAAATCTGAAATGGCATCCTCTTTGCCTAAACTTGAGGTTCTTTGTAAACATGTTTGTGAGGGTTATATTTTGGGTAAAAATGTAGCACTCTTTCTTTCCCAAGATGGTTTAGTTAGGGTTGCACATAAATTACAGATTGTTCATAGTGATGTATATAGTCTTATGCAAGCACATTGATTTGAGAATTATTTATGCTTTGTGACTTTCATTGATGAAATTTCTAGGCATGCATGGAGTTATCGATTGGAGACAAAGTAGGAATTGTTTGTGCTTGATTAAGGTGAAAACCCATAAACATGTAAGATAGAAACCCTTTGTTCTCATCGAAGGAAGAAGTATGTCTTCTGAGTTTCATGTATTTTCAGTTCTTGATTACGGTGAAAACCTATAAACATGTAAAATAGAAACCCTTTGTTCTCATCGAAGGAAGAAGTATGTCTTCTGAGTTTCATGTATTTTCAATTAAGCATAAGATAAAACATCAACGTACAGTGTTGTATACACCTCCAAAACACGAAGATTCTAATAGAAGGAATAGGTCTCTTATGATCAAAAGCCAAGTTTTACCGTATAGCTCTTAGCTTGAGGTTGTTATGTATGCAATATATGTACTTAGCAAATGTTCTACCTAAGCATTTCATTCTATCACTCCATATGAAGCTTGGCATGATTGCAAGTAATTTGTTCCTCGTATGTATGCTCTTAGTTGTCTAGTATGTGCATCAATACCTAAACAACAACATAGAAAATCAAATGATGAGGCAATGAAATGTATTTTTATTGGGTACAAATTCAAAAACAAAGATTGTCATATATATCATCCACAAACTAAACACGGTATGGTTAGTCATGATGTTGTTCTTGTGGAAGATGCAATTCAACCCTTACTTTCATGTACCACGAGCCATCAATCAACGCAAAAGATATCTATGACACTTCACTTCCTCTTTATATACGTGGATAGTCAAATGCTACTCCAAATGAGGCAATTTCTCAATCTTTACAAATTTCAAATGATAAGGCCGATCATTCTATTTTCTTCATTGTTGATGAGGAGCTAACATAAAACAAGCAAAAACTATGCCTAAATGGTTGGTGCAAACTTTGAGAGAGAACAAGTTAAATGAATCTTTGTCATATCACACTCGTTCAGGCTCTCATAATGCTTCTTTTGCATCAAATTGTTATGCAATGATTTTCTCTAGTCGTTGTGACAAGAATGAACCTTTTTCTTTTGATGAAGCACAAAATTTAGAAAATTGGATGGTTGCTATGAAATTAGAATATAATGTTATTATAAAGAATGGTACTTGTCTTCATGGTGATTTGCCTCCAAGCAAAAAAGGCCACATATCAAATGACCGCCATTCCTAGCATCTGTGCACTTACAATTCATCATGGTTAATGTACATCCATTGAACATTAAAGATACATTTTTTAATAGTAATTTACACGAAGTCATGATTTTGTACAAAAAGGGAATGAAAACAAAGTATGCAAGTTGAAAAACACATTGTATGAATTGAAGAAAGCACATGCTTAGTATTGAAAGATACATGCCTACTTCCTACCACATGGATTTAAGTAATCCAACTAAGAGCATTTTATATGTCAAGCATGCAGATTGTATACTTTTGATCATTGTTGTATATGTTAATAATATGATGCTCATTTTGCGATGTCAGGTTTGAGGCATTTGCATCATTATTTGGGCATTCAATTTATGTATTGCCCAAGTGTCACATTCACATGCAATCAAGCGCATCTTTCACTACTTTATTGACATCCGACTACTTGGATTGTTTTACATCAAGAGGGAATCATTACCACCAAATTTACACGCTTTTCTTATTCAGATTGAATTGGTTGCTATGGTACTCATTTGTCCACCAATGATTTTTCCATCATACTTGGTAGCTCGTGCATATCTTGGGTGAGCAGATATTAGTCTACCATGGCTATTTCTAATTGTGAGACTTAGTATGGGAAGCTTTCACAATTATTATTAAGTGTGTATGGCTCAAGCGTTTTTTTGTGGATTTGATTGTTGATCAATCCTCTACCACGATATCTTTATTAAAAGTCAAATCACATTGGCAATTGTGAGGAGCCCTGTGTTCGCACAAAGCAAATTAAAGTGCACTATCATTATGTTACGAAGACACTCTCTGATCGAGAGATAAATTTGGGTTATGTGCCCACACAAAATGATGTTGCAAGCCTTTTCACAAAGGCTATACCTAAGAGAAATTTGAAGCTTGTCGCAAAACTTTGGACTTCCTTTTTTATTCCACATAATTTAATATGTTCTTATACATGAGTGCCTAGGGGAATTTGCTGATATATATGGGTAGTGTGTGAACACACTTAAAACCACCCGAACACTTTTTTCTCTTTTCATAAAGATTTTTTTCCCTTGGCTTGTATATATCCTCTTAACCCTAACGGATGAGTTATCTTTGTACATTCACTTGGTAATACAATTTGTGTTGTGTTTTACTCCAAACTTCTTCTTCTTCCTTGTGTTGTTCATGTGCTTCTGCAGTCCTCGAACTCAAACACTGCCAACAACCAAAAGTAGATAATCCCCCCCTCCCCCACTTCATGACTTACGAAACAATATCTCACAAACTGGAGTTGCAAATTGAATACATTTACTGGTTGGAACATTCATTTACACTGCATTCCTATATGGATATAAAAAACCACTTTTCTCAAGATGGGTGGTATATACATAGGCTGTGTATGATACAATCCCTTCTTCACTGAGCAGCAATTCTTACCCATGCCTGAACAATTAATGGCAAATATAAAATAGGATATAAATGATTTGCATAAGTACACAATCAGAAAGAAGACTTCAGTTTAATAGTTGCTTATAGTATTGTAAGAAACCTCACAAATGCAGCTTGAATATGGAAGATAACCTACTTCATCTCTCCATGCTGCATAAATGTTAGAAAGCATAACGTAAGGTGATGCATTTTCTTCATCGAGCTCAATAGCATGTTGAGCTATGTACTCCCCTCTGTCAAAATCAGGCAGCCCTTTGAAAGAATTGAGCAAAGATGTCCATGTTACACTGGATGGCTGAATTGGCAATGTCTGCAAAAAGCTCTCCCCTTCTTGCATCTGTCCAGCACGTGTAAACATGTAAATCATACAATGGCAATGCTCTGCTGTTGGTGCCATATTGTAGTCTTTCATCAGAAAATTGAAGTAATGCACACCTTCACTTATTAAACCATAATGGCTACAGACAGAAAGGACAGCAACATATGTTATGTTGTCCGGTGAATGCCCTTTCAAAAGCATCTCATCAAAAAGACTAAATACAACTCCTGGATGGCCATGTCGACCCCAGATACCAATTATGGTATTCCATGAAATAACATCTAAATCATGAATCTGGTTAAAAACCTCATGCGCATCTTTCAACCTTCCACACTTACCATACATGTTAAGAATGGCATTTCCCATATCAGTATCCACATCGTACCCACCTTTCACAATCAATAAATGTGCTTGTTCACCTTTGCTCAATGATATCTCGCTTGAGCATGCATCCAGAATGCAGACAAGTGAAATCCTACCAGGAATGATTCCTACAGATAGCATTTTTTCTAAAAGGTTGAGAATTTTATCATTATAACCACACTTGTGGTATACAGCAACCATTGCATTCCATGAAACCACATTTTTAACATTCATAAAATCAAAGACCCTTCTTGCTTCATCTGGCCTGCCACACTTACCATACACACTTACAAGGGCTGTCATCACAACAACATCATGAAGGAATTCAGTATGAGAGATGGATGTATGCATTTGCAATGCTTTGTTTATATGTGCCTCATCAACACAAGCAGTGAGAAAACAAACATAAGCAATTGTATTTGGAAGCATACCTTCCTGCAGCATTTCATCAACTAAGAAAAGCGCCTCCATGTCAGCTCCAAATTGAGCATATGCAGAAATCATAGCAGTCCATGATGTCAAATTCTTCTCCTGCATATGGTTGAAAACATAATGCCCCTCCTCCAGTTCTTCACATTTGCTATACATAACCACAAGAGCAGTTGCCAAAGACAAATTGCATTCTAAGCCATTTTCTACAAGGACAACATGTATCAATCTCCCTTCAATGACAGAACCCTGATCTGCACATGCATCGAGAACTCTCCAAAAGGTCATTATTTCTGAAGGTATCCCATCCATTACCATATGCACGTATAGCTGAATTGCTTCTTTACTTTTTCCATGTTGGGTGTATGATGCAATCATAGATGTCCATGCGGATGGCGTTCGTTGCTTCATTTCATCAAAAATGAAAGAAGCATCCTCCAAGCTACCATGATGTCCATACATATTCAGCAATGATGTTGTTGCAATAATATCACATGGCAGAGTATTGACCACTAAAGCAGCGTGTATTTGCCTAACTATCTTCAATGTCCCCTTTGCAATGCAGCTATCCAAAACACTACTGTACGTAACAGTGTCAGGCAATCCTCCCTCTTGAAGCATATTATTGTATATTAGAAGAGCCGTATTAAAATTTCCTTGCTTTGTGCAAGCACAAATCATTGCTGTCCACATAATAGTATTTTGGTCCTTCACACATGCAAATGCCTTGAATGCATCTTCAAGAGTGCCACATTTCCCATACATGATAACAAGGGATGTGGCCATAATAATGTCAAAGTGTAGATTGCAAGTAGTAATACATGCATGTAACTGCCTGCCTCGAACTAGACAATCAGGTGTGAGGCATGCATCAAGTAAGATACTATATGTCACTCTATTTGGGAGAGCAACTTCCTGGCACATCCGTACATGCAGAGAATGAGCATCTTCACACTGTCCAATTCGTGCATATGCAGAAATCATGCATGTCCAAGAAACAACATTTCGGTGCAACATTTGATCAAATAATTTTCTTGCAACTGTGATGGAATTGTGGCAGGCATACATGTTGGCCAGTGCATTGAGAACAGGAACACTGAATTCAACCTCATTCCCAAGTATTTGTGTGTGAATATGCTTTCCATATGTTATAGTAGCCCTCTTTGTACATGCAGAAACAACACTTGCAAAGACAAATTCATCTGGTAGAAAACCCTCACATTGCATCCGATAAAAAACACATATTGCCTTTTGATATTGACCATCGCGTGCATGTGCTGTAATTAAGGAATTCCATGAGAACCCATTCTTTTCATGCAAACTATAAAAACAAGCAATAGCATCTTCAGAGGAGCCACAGCTCAGATACATCCGAAGCAAGTGATTTCCTAACAAAAGATTCTTAAGAAGGCCATTTTTTTGGAGATAGCAATGGAGCTTTTTGCCTTCTAACAGCTCTTTTGCAGCAGAACATTTCTGGAGAAGAGAAGATAGAAATTTCAAACCTGTCTCATGACCATCAAGCAAGGCAATGGTTTCCTTCAACTTGTGACAGTCAACAGGGACTTCCTGTTTGCATCGAAATATGAACATGCTATGCTTTGGACATTAACATTCAGCAAGGCGAAGGCTTCCTTCAGCTTTTGACAGGCAACAGGGATTTTATGTTTGCGTTAAGAAATTTACATGCTTTGTTTCGGGCTTGAACATGGAGAAAATCATAGCCAACGAGTGACACTCATCAGAGACTTCATGTTTGCTTCGAGATATGTGCATAATACGTATTGGACTTAAGACTTTAGCCCATCCCCTCTTTCCAAAAGTCAGCCAACTAACTAATCCGGTTAGGGGCATTTCTCCAATACAGACCAAATGGGCCAACTCGGACGGTCTTAGCCCATTTACCCTTTCCACCACTATCCAGAAATCAATCAGCTAATTTTCTTGCCCTCACGAAACCTTTTTTTTTTTTAACCACAGGCGAGGGGGGCACTGGGATGATTTTTGTCGATTATCGATTTCCAGAAATTAACCCATTAATTGGTCTGACCGAAGCCACAAAATACGTGTCCTCATGTCACATTCATGGATGCTTAAAGAATTCGTGCAATGCTCGTTTCTTCTCGATGGCGAAAGGGACAAGCATTGAGTGAGCATTGGGAACCTTACCATCACGCCAAATCGAATAGAACGAAACCAAAAAATAAAAAATTATAGTTCCTGCGTGATCTTGGTGATCGACAAAAAGCTTCGAAAGCGATATTATCGCTTTCCGATGTCTTGGTGCAGCATTGAGCTGAATTTGTTCTCCAAGAGAGAGTAGGCTTCTCATCAGCAAGGGAGAAAGGAGATATATTCGCTCAAAAGCGAGGTTGGCGACACTGCTGGGAACCCGTCCTCGACCCTTTCCCAAGTTTGCTGCTTCTGTGCAGTCACGAAAGCTGCTCGCCATTATTCAGATGCAGGATGCATAGATTTCGCCGGCACCATACAGGTCCAAATGGAAGTGATCGTGAGCAGCACAGAGTTCATTCACAGGAATCGATCCACACTGGTTAAGTTTTTTTTTTTTTTTTTTTTTTTTTTTAAATGGAGGTTCGGCCAAGGCCTACTCCCCAGGACTTTAACTTTGAAATTGTAACTGTACAAAGAAGGGCATAGTACCCATGGGACCCCCCTTATCCCACAAGAAGAGGGGTTTACAAGATTGGGTTGAATGGCGGTCACAACTACCGCAGAGCTAGTCAAACGATGGCACATCAGCCATATGCTTCATCATTTCAGGTTATACATGTCCCTTACATGTGGCCGGCAGGGATAGAACCCTTGCCCCTGCCTCAAGAGGCAAGAGGCCCAACCAGCTGCCTTAACGGCCTGGGACTCAATGTTTTTTGATGTTGAGTTGAGCTCAATGTTTTTTGATGTCATTAATTTTCTTTCAAAGGAAGTTCGATCATTGAGATGTACTTTTCAAAGGAAGTTCAATCATTGAGATGTATTCTTTCATATACCTTGAATTAATTTCAAAGTAGAAAAAAAAATTAATTTTAAAGTAGAACAAAAAGAGAGCATAGCACTCATGGGACCCATGAAATCCCACAAAGCAAAGGTTGAATGTCTAAGGATTACTAAAATACAAAACCCGAAAGCTTTTGGAAAGGAATGAATCCAGGGCTAAACTAGAGGATTGATTTGAATTGGATAGCTTGAAGGCCTGGAGTGATCAAGTGCCTGAAAGCTCACACTCTTCCTAAGAGGTTGATTTAGACTTCTCATCACAAATGATCAAAGGTTGAACCACCTTGAAAAGTGAAGTACCCAACCGGCTAAGCTAATAGGCACCGACTATGGTATCAATTTTCTTTCTATAAGAATGAAAGTGTATAATAGAGAAGTATTATGATAGAAGGGTCTATTTACACTCATTTCAAGATAGTCAAGAACAGTAACATCATGTGTCATGAAATTGTTGAAGTGTATGTGTATGTATGTATTATCTTAACTTTCTTACAACCAATATATATGAAAGATCTTTAACCAAACTTATCTTAATCTTTCCAAGACCATCTCTATAGATGGTATATGGTAAGTCAAATGATAATACGTATGCATATATCACTACAACCTTTAATATAGGTGTATGTGATTCTCTCATATATGGTGATGCCCAAACCTCATGAGAAGCTTGTTAAGGACTTGTTAAGCTTGTTGCATTATAATGGTAGCAATATTACTTGTTGCATTATAATGGTAGTATTGCATTATGTTAATTTGTATCCATGTATAAATGCAATACTTTATATAGGTGTGTGTGATTCCCTAATATATATTGATGCATCAAGCTGATAAGATTCTTCTCTGAACTTAAAGTCCTCATTCATTTAGGACTTCCATCGTTGAGAGACTAAAATAATAGTATGATTAAAATACTATTACTGCTTATTGAACCTATTTTATGAAAATATTACTATGATTAAAATGCACTACAACATATGAGGGGCATACCAATGTTGTCCATACTGACAGTCATGCGTCGGCGTCGGTATGATCAGCGGAAATGCTTGGAAAGATCATGTTAGGCATATTGATGGTCATTATACCATCGATATGACCGTTTGAAATTGCCCATCAATATACGTTGTTGTCGTCTATATAGGCACCGGTATATGCATCAGTATAGGCATCAATATAAGCATCGGTATGAGCATCTGTAATTTCCTGGAACTTACCTACGCTCATAGCGATGCTTATACCGGTGACGCGCTTAAAACATACCGAGACCTGAGAGTAAAAACTCGACATTTTGTGCATGTTTTGAACTGAGTAGTGCTTCTACCAAACTTGCGCATGCGACCTGAATTGTGACATGCATTATCTTGTGCACACACACCGAGATCTTTTTCTCTACACACACACACTCTCTCTCTCTAGATCTCGCATCTTGGTAAGTGATGCGCATATTTTTTCACCCTTTCTCTTTCTCTATGTTTTCTGTTGTCTAATTTCTCTTCTCTTTGGTTTTGCAAGAGTTTTTGGCATTGATTCTTTAGAATTTGATTAAAGACAACATTCATTAGGCTTTGACGACAACGATCCAAAGCATTATATCGATGTGGGTAATTGTTTTGTTCTCTATTGATAGAGAGAGAGAGAGAGAGAGAGAGAGAGAGATGAAAGAGAGAGAGAGAGAGAAAGAAAGAAAGAGAGAGAGAGAGAGAGAGAAAGATGAAAGAGAGAGGGAAAGAGAGAGAGATAAAGAGAGAGAAAGAGAGAGAAAGAGAGAGAGATAGGATACATACACACACACATACTCATGTATATGCATGCTTACATACACACACACATACATACTCATGTATATGCATGCATACATACACACATGCATATACACATACATATGCATACATACATTCACACACATATGTACACACACATACATACACAAACATATGCATACATACATTCACACATATACATATACAAACATATGCATACATACATTCACACACATACGTACACACATACATACACATATACATACACAAACATAAGCATACATACATTCACACACATACATACGCATATACATACACAAACATATGCATACATATACATACACAAACATATGCATACATACATTCACACACATACGTATACACACATACATACACATAACATACACATATACATACACATACAATATTACATACACAAATCCATATATTACATACACACATGCATATTGCATACTCACATACATATTGAACAAACATACGCATACATACACATATACATACACAAACATATGCATACATACATTCACACACATAGGTACACACACATACATACACATATACATACACATACAATATTACATACACACATGCATATTACATACTCACATACATATTACATACACACTCACATACATATACACACACTCACACATATACATATATAATCACACATATAAATACACACTCACATACATATACACACACTCACATATATACATACACACTCACACTTATACACACACACTCACATACATGCATACGCACATATACATATCTTATGTCTAGGTCTTTAGGTGGTTTTTAGGTTTTTTACATACATACAATAAATATATATATATATATATAATTAAATATAAAAAATAAGTCTTTAGGATTTTTAGGTTTTTTACATATATATAATCAAATATATAAAAAATAGGGTTTTAGGGTTTTTAATTAAATTAAATATATATAAGAAAAAAAATTAGAATATATAAATAAACATATATAAAAAATAGGAATTTAATATAGATAAATAAATATGAAAAGAGCTAGTGTTTTAAATATATAAATTAAATATTTGTAATTAAATATATAAAAATAAGATTTTAGGGTTTTTTATTGAATTAAATATATATAATTAAATATATAAAAAATAGAGTTTTAGATTTAATATTGACATATATATAATCATAGATATACACATGCATACACACATACACATAGGATTAGGGTTTTAAGCTTTTTACACATGCATACACACATATACACACATAATACATATACACATACACATACACATGTATATACACATGCATACACACATATACATGTTTTAGGTTATGTCTTTAGGATTAGGGTTTTTAGGTTGTTTACACATGCATACATACATATACACATATACACACATAATACATATACACATACACATATATATTCAAATGCATACACATATATACATGTTTAAGTTCTAGGTTGCTAGCATTAGGGTTTTAGGGTTTTTACACATGCATACACATATATACACATATGCACATATAATACATATACACATACACATGTATATGCACATGCATACACACATATACATGTTTTAGCTCTAGGTCATTAGGATTAGGGTTTTAGGGTTTCTACACATGCATACACGCATATACATACATACACATATACACATATAATACATATACACATACACATGTATATACTCATGCATACACACATATACATCTTTTAGGTCTAGGTCTTTATGTTTTTTACATATATATAATCAAATATATAAAAAATAGGGTTTTAGGGTTTTTAATATCAATTGTTGCATTATAATAATAGTAATATAATGGTAGTATTGCATTATGTTAATTTGTATCCATGTATAAATTCAATACTTTATATAGGTGTGTGTTGTTCCCTAATATTATATTGATGCATAAAGTTGATAAGAATCTTCTCTAAACTTAAATTCCTCATTCATTTGGGACCCCCATCATTGAGAGATTAAAATATTATTGCTACATAATGAACCTATTTTATGAAAATATTAGTATGATTAAAATGGTTAAAAAAACTTATATACATGAAATTCCACTATGCATGTGATAAAGATGTCAAAATTTGTTTGTGGATATGAAAGGTTTGTTGATATATTTTGGTAGTGATGTGTCTGAACACACTTAGGACCCTTGAGCCATTTTTTTCCCTCTTTAGGAGATTTTTTTTCCCATCTTGTATATATGCTCATAACCCTAAAGGGCTACTAATCTTTGTACATTCACTTGGTAATACATTTAGTATTATGTGTTGTGCTCCAAGCTTCTTCTTCTTCCTTGTGTTGTTCATGTCTCCTGAAGACCTCAAACTCCAACAATTAGTATCAGAGCATGTCACTGCTCCATGTGTTGATATATTTAGGTAGTGATGTGTGTGAACACACTAGGACCGTCGGGGCACTTTTTTCCCTCTTTACGAGGTTTTTTTCCCTCGGCTTGTATATACGCCTATTGCCCTAATGGGCTACTTATCTTTGTACATTCTCTAGTAATACATTCATTATTGTGTGTTGTGCTCCAAGCTTCTTCTTCTTCCTTGCGTTGTTCGCGTGCTTCCGTAGACGTCTAACTCCAACAATTGGTATCAGAGCAGGTCGTCGCTTCATCTAGGGCACCGTCGACACTCCTCCGTTTGCAGTGTTAGATTCGCACGAAATTTGGTGAGCATACTCAGCATGTTTCTGATATCAAAACCGCTTTGCTTTGTGGTGTCGAAATCGCGATCTGAGCTCGTTTCGGCCTCCGAATGCACTATCACAATGCTTGTGCAGGCTATTTTGTCTTTTTGTGCCAAAGGTATATACTAGTTTTTGTTCGCCAGTTTAAGCGTCTCGAAGTCTGCTACAGGTCTAGCAGAACTCGTCTGGGCAATTCCATTCAACTTTTTGAGATATAGTCAATTTTCTGCATCAAGGTATTTTAGTCACCGGCCATGGATGAAAGCAGTGATGTATTCCGTATGTTGGTTGTTGAGGATAAGTTGGATGGTACCCACTACCCATTGTGGGCTTATATGATGCGACATGTATTGGTTGCAAAAGGATTGTGGAACATTGTGCAGGGTGTTGAAAGACGTCCTGTTACACTTGTAACAACAGGTACTGCGAATACAGGTGCTGGAGCTGATGAAGATGGTGTCGAAGATGATATTGTGCAGATTCCTGTTCGTGCTGCTATTTCTGCTGCACCTACTGTAGAGCAGATTCGTTGGGATGGCAGATATTCCCAGGCATATGCATTGATAGCTTTGTCTGTCAAACCATTATTCCTCATATTTGCTATTGCAGAACAGCTAAGGATGCTTGGGATACACTTACCACACTGTACCAAGCTAGGAATGAGGCTCGTGTTGCTTACCTCCGAAAACAGTTGGAGAGTGAGCACATGAATGAAGGTGATTCGATGGATAGTTTCCTAACGAAGATCAAAGACTTGAAGGAACAATTGATTTTTGTTGATGAGGTTATACCAGATAGCTCACTTGTGCAGATCGTTCTGAATGGTCTTCCTTATTCATATCAGAGTTTTTCTTCTACTCTTCGTTTGATGATGAAAGGCAATCTGAATGCCTTATCATTTGAGGAGTTAGTCTCTGTTCTGTTGAAGGAAGATCAGTCCAGGCAGAACAGGTCCATTATGCGAGTTGCAGATCAAGCTTTCCTAGCTAGTCAGAAGGGCAAAGGAAAATGGAGCTCTTCAACTAGTAAGCAGCTAATTCTGCATATTCGAAGATGGAAGATAAAGATTAGAAGAAATTAGAAAAGCAGAAATTGTTTTGTAAGTATTGTAAAGGGAATGATCATATCATAAAGAACTGTCCAAAACTGGCTGCTAAAGAGGCAAAGAAGAAAGAGGATGGAATGGTTGTTGTAGAGGCCTCTACACCAAAGACAGAGTCTACAAATCTTGTGCAGGAAGAAGAATGGGCGTTTACTACTGTCTGTAGTTTCGACCCATCTTCTCATGAGCAGTGCATGTCTGCAGTAGACTCAGATGTTTGGTATTTTGATAGTGGGGCGACCAAACATATTACCTCGCAGCGCAATTTCTTCTCTTCACTCGAGCCTGCCCCTACAGGGAATATTGTTACATGCGCCAACAACTCCTCTTATCCTGTTATGGGAGTTGGTAAGATCATTTTGAATATTGCTGATGGTAGTTCTTTCACTTTGTCATATGCTTTATTTGTGCCAGGGATCAAAAAGAACTTGTTATCAGTTTCTGCATTAGCCAAGATTGGCTTGGTTGTGAAATTTGTTGATGACAGGTGTACAGTTCATGATCTGTCAAATGGCGATGTGATTATTGCTTCTGGCATTTTATGTCGTGGGCTATATAAGCTCATTGACTATGAAAGATCAGTAAATAATTTGGCATGTGCAGTAAATGATTCTCAGGCTATGTAAGATGCAAAGCTTTGGCATGCACGCTTTAGTCATCTGAATTTTCCTAGTTTGCTACGCCTCCAGAAATCTGAAATGGTGTCCTCTTTGCCCAAACTTGAGGCACCTGGAAAACATGTTTTGGGCAAAATGCAGCATTCCTCCTTTCCAAAAGATGGGTCAGTTCGGGCTACACAGAAATTGAAGCTTGTACATAGTGATGGCTGTGGTCCTATGAAGACACCCTCTTTTGGAAATTACCTTTACTTCGTGACTTTCATTGATGATTTTCCAGGCATGCATGGGTATATCCACTCAAAGCAAAGTGCGAAGTGTTCATGTGCTTCAAACAGTTTTTGGTTTTGGCTGAAAATCTGTCAGCATGTAAAATGGGCACCCTCCGTTCTGATCGAGGGGGGGAGTATATGTCTTCTGATTTTAATGCATTTCTGGCTGAACGTGGGATAAAACACCAGTGTACAATGTCGTATACACCTCAGCAAAATGGAGTTGCTGAACGAAAGAACATGTCACTCATGGAGATGGCGAGGTGCATGGTCAAGAGTCAGGCTTTACCACATAGTTTCTGGCTTGAGGCTGTCATGTGTGCAACATATGTACTGAACAGGTGTCCCACTAAAGCGTTGCAGTCTATCACTCCATATGAGGCTTGGCATGATCGCAAGCCATCTGTTGCTCATCTACGTGTTTTTGGTTGTTTGGCATATGCATTAGTGCCTGAACAACATCGCAGAAAATTGGATGATAAAGGAGTAAAATGTATTTTTGTTGGGTACAGTTCTGAAAGTAAAGGCTATCGTCTGTATCATCCATAGACTAAACACATTCTGAAAGTAAAGGCTATCATCCACAGACTAAACACATTCTGGTTAGCCGTGATGTTGTTTTTGTGGAAGATGCTATTCAGCCATTGCTTTCATGTACTAAGGAGACATCTGTTAGCTCCAAAGACATGTATGATACTTTGTTGCCTCTTTTTACAGGTGGACAGTCTAGTGCTGGTCCTAATGAGGCAACTTCTCAGCCTTTGCAGGTTTCATATGATGATGCAGATCATTCCATTTCTGATGTAGATTTACATGATGCACTTGTTGATGAGAGAGCTGATATTGAGCAGGCAAAAACTATGCCAAAATGGCTGGTGCAGACTTTGCATGACAACAAATTAGATGCACCTTTGTCATATCGTACTCGTTCAGGCTCTCTCACACTTCCTGTAGAGTCTACTACTAACCCAATAACATTAATAGGAGTGATTTTCGGCATATTATTGGGATTCTTTGGGCTCTCATAATGCCTCCTTTGCATCAGATTGCTATGCTATGGCTGCGTCTAGTCTCTGTGATGAGAATGAGCCTGTTTCTTTTGATGAAGCACAGAATTCAAAAAATTGGATGGCTGCTATGCAATCTGAATATGATGCTATAATGAAGAATGGTACATGGTCTTTATGTGACTTGCCTCCTGGCAAGAAGGCCATTGGCACTAAGTGGGTATACAAGCTGCAGCGTAAACCTGATGGTACAGTTGTGAGGTATAAGGCTAGGCTTGTTGCAAAGGGTTATGCACAGGAAAGAGGCATTGACTTTGATGAGACCTTTGCACACACATGCCGTATGACTACTATTCGGAGCATTTGTGCACTTGTAGCCCATCATGGTTGGAATGTACATCAGTTGGACATTAAAACAGCATTTCTGAATGGTGACTTGCATGAAGAAGTGTATTTTATTTAGCCCCATGGCTTTGTGCAGAAAGGGCATGAAAACCAGGTGTGCAGGTTAAAGAAGGCATTATATGGTTTAAAGCAAGCACCACGTGCTTGGTATGAGAAGATACATGCCTATCTGGTTGCACATGGTTTTGCGAACAGTCCAACTGAAAGCACCTTATATGTCAAGCGTGCTAATGATGTGCTTCTGAACATTGTTGTCTATGTTGACGACATGCTGCTCACTGGTCCTATTGAGAAGCATATTGCTGATTTCAAGGCTGATTTGCATGCCTCATTTGAGATGTCTGATTTGGGGCATTTGCATCACTATTTGGGCATTCAGTTTATGCAAGTTGATGGTGGAATGGCTTTGTGTCAAACGAAATATATTGACACATTATTGCAGCGTTTTGGCCTTGAAGACTGTAAGCCTATTGCCACTCCTATGGAGACAGGTTTACGATTGAGTCTTCATGATGTTGGAGATGCATTTGATGTTGTTCTCTATCAGCAGGCTGTTGGATGCTTGATTTACTTATGCATTACTCGGCCAGATATTCAGTTTGTTGTCTCACAGATGAGCAGGTTTATGCATTGCCCAGGAGTCATGCATTGGAAGGCGGTTAAGCGCATCTTTCGCTACTTGAGTGGTACTCGGCTACTTGGGTTGTTTTATCCCAAGAGGGGATCACTACCGCCATATTTGCATGCTTTTTTTGACTCAGATTGGGCTGGTTGCTATGACACTCGTGTGTCCACTAGTGGTTTTTGCTTCATGCTTGGTAGCTCATGTATATCTTGGTTGAGCAAGAAGCAGCCTACTGTGGCCACTTCCAGTTGTGAGGCTGAGTATAGGGCAGCTTTCACAGCGATTGTTGAGTGTGTGTGGCTCAGACGCCTTATGGTTGATTTGGGTGTTGGCCAGTCTTCTGCCACCACCATCTTCAGTGACAGTCAGAGCGCATTGGTAGTTGCGAGGAACCCTGTGTTCCATGCTCGCACTAAGCACATTGAGGTGCATTATCACTATGTCAGGGAGAGGTTCTCTGCTGGGGAGATCAGCTTGGCATATGTGCCCACGCAGGAGAACATTGAAGACCTTTTCACGAAGGCTCTGCCTAGGGAGAAGTTTGAAGCTTTCTGCAAAGCTTGGGGCTTACTTCCTTTTGTGGAGTGATTTCCACATAGCTTGGCACTTCCTTATACATGAGTGCCAGCGACTTGTTCACCGCATCACTCCCAGGGGGGATTTGTTGATATATTTAGGTAGTGATGTGTGTGTGAACACACTAGGACCGTCGGGGCACTTTTTTCCCTCTTTAGGAGGTTTTTTTCCCTCGGCTTATACGCCTATTGCCCTAATGGGCTACTTATCTTTGTACATTCTCTAGTAATACATTGATTATTGTGTGTTGTGCTCCAAGCTTCTTCTTCTTCCTTGTGTTGTTCACGTGCTTTCGCAGACGTCTAACTCCAACACCATGTAGGGTGTCGTCAACACCCCTCCTATCACTATTGTTGAAATAAAAAAGTACTACTACTCTACTCATATACACACATCTAACAAGCTAAGGAGGATGTCAGATAGTGATCTACAAAGACCACTCCATGTGTGTGTCGGACAAGGGCCAGCCATAGCCAAGGTCCCAAGCTCAGGGGATATCCTAAGGTATTCACTGGTAATGCGGATGAGTGTTGCATGATGGCCACATGGTGGCACTAGACCATTGCAAATCATTATTATTTTGGATGCAAGAGGATAGATTGGATGGGAGGAGAGTGGCACACACATCATTCACAAGTCTTTAGTCATATTCTGAAGAGAAAAGTCTATCATTTGGATTCATAGCAGAGATTTTGGGGAATTTCATCTAAGAAGAGTTGATTGGCCGCCTTGTGAGTTGCGCCATCTTAGATGGGAGGAGAGTGGCACACACATCATTCACAAGTCTTTAGTCATATTCTGAAGAGAAAAGTCTATCATTTGGATTCATAGCAGAGATTTTGGGGAATTTCATCTAAGAAGAGTTGATTGGCCGCCTTGTGAGTTGCGCCATCATCGTGTTCATCGTGGAAGGAGGATCATTGTTGCAAGGAGTTGTAGTAGAGCAGCACCTTAGAGCAAAAGAAGACGGAGGTGTGACTCCCCTAAGGAAGCTTTGAGCGTCTCCAAGGAAGGCCACGTGCTCTAAAAACGAGGAGGAGGCTTGTCTGTCTCTCCCGAGACACCCAAACCTACTGATCGCACGTGTACGCACTGGTCGAGTGGAGGAAGAAGAGCCAGAGATCAATTTCTTGAACTCCTCCTTTCAAGTTGAGCACTACATCAACTTACTCAGCCTTATAGAGCTTCTTTCAGTGTTGAGGCAAGGATATGTGGGATTTGTAGCTCTTCTCACATGCATTCGCTACTAAGGAGACCTCATAGAGGCAAAAGCAAACTTATTCTCTTACTCTCATAAGTCAAGCCCATCTATTTTAGCATAGAAAGGCTACATAGCTTCACTCTTTTTGCCATATCTCACTCATATCAGAACCAAATTGAGTGATTTCTTTTGTTGTGGATTCCTTACTGAGAGCACTTTCCATTGATTAGAAGTGAGCTTTTGAATCTACCTTCAAACTTGTATAGAGCTTCAAACTTACTTTTTGACATCAAGGACCTTCATTCGAGTACTTTTTCAATGTGATAATCATCAGGAGACTCTTGGAGAAGCAAGAGAAGTGTGTGTTGATCATCTCCAACACTACACATCAAGTTTTTAGACTTTAACATAAGTTTTTTGGTCAATTTTGATGCATTCTTACTCTTTTCCTGCATTGTGCACATAGGACAAGCATCTTATATGGCATACATGGTATATGATTGCTTAGAAGCTTGTTCAACTTTGCATTTTGCATGAAAGTAGCATGTTAGTACTTGATTTTGCAAGTACAAACAAGAGAGTATAAGAGCTTGCAATGTTCTTATTGTTTATACTGTGCTACAAGCACGAGGGGTTTTGCAAGGGCATGTAGTGCCCTTTGGTTTTACTATGTATATATTATGCTTGCCAGCACAATTTCTTTGGAGAAGTGTGTGTAGTGCATTTTTTTTTTTTCATTTTTACGTCGTTATGCTACCAAAATTTTCAAGATTTAGAATGCATATGCATAAAAAGTAAGCAAAACATACTAAAAGTTTCTTCATCTGTCATTTTTTATATGCAAAGGCTTGTGATTAGTTTATTTCTATTGCCACTTTGATCTTAGGTGTACATAAAGCATATAAATTTTTTTTTAATAAATAAATAAAATCATAAAATAATAAAAAGAGACTTACACCTTATCCTAGCATGGAATCAGAACCCTCTTCACCAGTTAGGACTGATACACTCATGGTTGAGTGCACCTCAGAACCTATAGAGACCATGAGTGCTAGGATAGCACACTTAGAGAGCGCACTTCACGACATCTTGGAGCACATGTGTGGATCCAAGAAAGAGGAAGTGACACCTGAGACCGATTTGCCAAGGATGAGGTAGATGCTCCAGGCAAGCATCATGTTGGAGACCTTTAATTCTCCAAATGTCTGATCTATCTTGATTTAAGAACTCCTCTACATCAAGAATAAACCAAAGTTTACAAAAAATTTACATTAACTTTCAAGTTCATTAAGAAATACTTCTCTGTGTGAAGTTTTCTTCAGCTTTAGCAAGTCTGCTTTAGAAGTAGACTTCAATCTCTCCACATGACTTTGATTTTAATCATTCGAATGATGCACACACATTAGTACTACCTTTCCACAATCATAATGATCATTAGTTCTTCAAAGGAATCATTAGATCTTTAATTTGATCACTTAGATCAAATATATGTCAAAAACTCCTTTACAAAAATGGCGACTTTGACATAGTCAACTTCATAAGCTGATTTCTCTGAAAGTATAACCTGTTTTGCTAAATGCTTTTAGCCAAAGCTTCCTTATCTTCTAACTTAAATGTTGAATGCTCAACCATAAAAAACTTTACACTAACTACTGAGATCCAAGCAAATCTTTGAGCAGCAAAATGCACGATTCTGAGAAGTTCACTTGCAAACTTCTACATATGAATGTTCCTACTTGTCATTCACACAATTTGAAGAGAATTAGATCATCAAACTTTATTCATAGCCTGATTAGCTTCTGATTTAGATGTGTACAAAAGATTTCTTGATCCACATGATTAGGATAAGAGAATTCTAAGATAGACTAGTCGGTAATCTCACGAGAAGACTCTCTGCACATCTATCACTAAAGAACTTGAATTTTATTGACTATATTCTCATCTCTACTTCATTTCCCTATATGTGTTATGACTATACACGAGTGTATATATACATATGAGTATGAACTCATCATTACATCAAAGTATTTTTGAAGTATTTTCCAAAAATAATGTACATAAGTATGTAGAGCATCTCTTCCTGAATCTTCACTTGACTTCATGCTTTAAGCTTAACTCCTTTCTTCATTTCTTCACTCCTAAGCTTCATGTAGTCATCAATTGGTGATTTTCTTGTTCCAACACATCAAACTCTAGAGATCCCTAGAGAGAGCGTACTAATCAGAGAGGGCTGATGGAAGCTTAAGGACCTTAAGCCACCTAGATATCACGAGTCGACTAGTACTAGGATTGCTGATGTTGTTGAGCAGTGGCTCAGTAAGTGGGAGCAATGCTTCCGTTTATGCCATATTGTGGACGATAGGCATAAAATTCAGCAAGCCACATATAACCTTACGGATGTCATCCCTAGGTGGTGGCATAAGATAGAACAAGACAAGAAAGAGCCCACGACTTGGGAACAATTTAAATTCTTGTTCTAGAATAACTTGGTACCACCTGACGAGAGATCTAGAGAGTTAGAAACTTGGTTTTTCATCAGTCCAAAAAATCAAATTGTTTAGGAGTACATAGATAAGTATAGAGAGGTACTTCTCAACGTACATAATACTATCCCAGAGTTTCTCCAAGCCCACAAGTTTGTCTTGGGATCTAGAGAAACTATCAAACCTTTAGTGAGGAAGGAGAGGTGACACTCCTTGGCACATGCCATGGAGATGGCTCTAGTCTATGAGGATGGCCATAGGGGCATAGGCTCCCAAGTTCAGAGGTCCTCATGGACTAAGATGATTCAACCCTCCCTTGTCGAGTCTTGGCTTGATCAGTGCACAGCCTCAAAAAGAGGCTAAGCAGGTGCACATGATCAAGATAGTTTCAGGAGGAAAAAGGAAAGTGTCTACTCTAGTTGAGAGGGCATATAATAAGTCTATTCTTACCCCTCAACAGAAAGAGAGGGCAATGAAAGAGGATTGTGCTATGGATGTCTAGGATAACACCTCTTCAAGGATTGTCCTAAGAAGAAGAAAATAGCAGCTAGCATAGTCATCAATCCTACACAAGCAAGGAGTGATGGAGATGAGGGTTTTGGAGATTTCCCATCCCATATATCATCTCCCATAATGGCCATGACGGTCACAAAGAAGCTTCCTACTATGCCAGACATTGTGCTTTTGCTAGTGGCATAGAAAGGATACCAGTTCCCAGACACAAAGCTCATTGTCATGAGAGGAGTCATTGTAGGAAAGCATGTCAAGGTACTCTTTGACACTGGGTCTACTCACAATGTTATTAGTTCCTGACTAGTCAGGAGGCTACACTTAGAGACTATGTAGTCAAAGTATGCCTACACAGTAGAGTTAGCCAACGAGAAGGGAACTGAGACATGGGACCGACGAGTGGTAGGTTTGCCCATTTAGATCCAGTCCTATAAGGACAGATTGGATTTTGAGATAGCTAGACTGGCACGTTTTTGTTGAGATATCAAGCTCAACATGTGATGATCCAGGATGACACGTACCAGTTTTTCGTTTCTTTGACATGTATAGTGGTCACCCCGGTATATGTCAGGGATACTTCATTGAGCTTTATTAGATTTATCTACCGAGAGTGATGGCACATTTGTTCCTTGCCAGCTCACTCATTCGCGGACATTAGGTTTTTCCTTATGTACTGATCTTTATATATTGCACTTGTTGTATTCTTGTTTTTTAGGTGATTCTTGTACATTCCTTTTTATGTATTAGAAGAAGAAGAAGAAGAAGATCATTCTTCCTTGCCTCAATATGTGTGTGTGTGCTTCTCCTTGAGAGTGAGAGTGTGTGTGTGAGCTCTCCTCCTTATCTCCTTCCTCGTGACATGGTATCAGAGCCAGCATGGCTATAGAGAGCTCATGGAAGGCGTAGAGAAAATGCGATTCACAAACGACCTCCATTTGCTACGAAAAGCGGTGTGAAGGTAGAAGACCTAAAAATATTTTCGCGAGTTATACCTTTAGGGTCAGTCGTTTTTATCAGATCCAAGTTTCGGAGCCATGTCGACCTCTATTTCGAGCCTGCAAGGTGGGGCCCACAAAAAAAACGAGGTCAGTTTCAGAAACTATAACTTGCGTTGTGTTTGACAACACTCATACATTCGAGATCTAGAATTTCAAGCGATTTCGTGTATTGTTGATACATGAAAACTATGTTTTTCTAAGATCGAACTGTCACATCATAGTGAGACAGTGTTCAAGCAGAAGTGCTGCTTGTAGTGTTTTTGCAGTTTTGTGCATTGTTGCAGAAATGGCAAACGCAGATAGAATGAGTCAGCTTATGAGTGATAAGCTGGACAAGAACAACTTCCATGCTTGGAGATTCAGAATGACAAATTTCCTGATGGGAAAAGGCTACTGCAAGTACATCGAAGGAGAGAACGAAAATGCTCCGCAGTTACCAGAGAGGAATCGGACTGCAGAACAAATAAGAGCATACAAGGAATGGAATCAAGGAGCACGAAAGGTAATGTACTAGCTATATGTTAGCATACAGGATAGCATGATTGGGCACATACAGGATGCCAAGACTCTGAAAGAGGCTTGGAACAGTTTGGTCACATTGTACGAGACCAATACAAAGGCACGAAAATTGCAACTCAAGAATGAACTACATACATTGGAGAAAAAGAGCATGTCGGTAAGTGACTACACTCTGAAAATCAAAAGCATGTGAGTCACTTGCATCTATTGGTGTGAATGTAGATGATGATGATGATAAGGTGGAGGTGTGCCTTCGTGGTTTTGGAGCTGCATATAAGCAGTTCAGAACTTCTATATAGACCAAGGAAAATATTCCCAATTTTGCTGATTTGGTATCCATGCTGATTATTGAAGAAAAGAATCTTGGTGAGGATTCAAACTCCCAAGGAAAGCCCAGATCTGAGCATGTATTCTACTCCGACAGAGGAAGAGGAAGAGGCAGAGGTAGAGGTTCTGGAAATGGAAGAGGAAACAGTAACCAAGACCAAGGTCAACAACAGAATCATGCAGGAGGAAGAGGACAATTTTGAGGTAAGGGGAGCCAAAGAGGTCGTGGAAATTTCCAAAGAAATAATTCAGGTAATGATAGTAAAGGATGCTAGAATTGTGGTAAACCTGGACACTTTGAACGTGATTGCAAGTTGAAGAATCAAAATAACAGAAGGCAGCAAAACAACTATGCATCCACAAGTACAGATGATTCTGAGAAGTTGTTCATGGTTCAATATCACATGATGAATACGATGGCTACTGGTGTTTCAAAATCGAATGATAATTTCTGGTATGTTGATTCAAGTGTTTCAAATCACATGACCAGTCATGCAGAATGGTTTAGTACTTTGCAAAAATTGCCAGTTCCTGGATATGTTGAAACAGATGATGACACATCACATCCTATTGAGCATAAAGGAAACATAGCACTATCGATGGAGGATGGAAAGGTAAAACACCTTGCTAATGTGCTGCATGTTCCAAATATAACAAAGAATCTCGTTTCTCTTGGACAAATGGTTGACCAGGGATTACAAGTTAGGCTCAATGTTGATGGATTATATACATAAAGCCATGGGGTTGAAAAACATACACTTCTTTATGCAAGTCACCATTTAGAAATGCAGTTTTAATGTCCAACTGATGTACATTCCAACCATGATGGGCTACAAGTGCACATATGCTCCGAATAGTAGTCATACGGCATGTAGATGCAAAGGTCTCATAAAAATCAATGCCTTTTTCTTGTGCATAACCCTTTGCAACAAGCCTAGCCTTATACCTGTCAACTATTCCATCAGGCTTACACTTTAGCTTGTAAACCCACTTGGTGCCAACGCCCTTCTTGCCAGGAGGCAAGTCACATAAAGACCAAGCACCGTTCTTCATTATAGCATCATATTCAGATTGCATAACAGCCATCCAATTTTTTTAATTTTGGGCTTCATCAAATGAAACAGGCTCATTCTCATCACAGAGACTAGATGCAGCCATAGCATAGCAATCTGATGCAAAAGAGGCACTACGAGAGCCTGATCAAGTACGATATGATAGAGGTGCATCTAATTTGTTGTCACGTATTGTCTGCACTAGCCATTTTGGCATAGTTTTTGCCTCCTCAATGTCAGCTCTCTCATCAACAAGTGCATCATGTAAATTTTCATAAGAAATGGAATGATCTCCATCATCACATGAAACCTGAAAAGGCTAAGAAGTTGCCTCATTAGGACCAGCACTAGACTATCCACCTGTAAACACAGGCAACAAAGTATCATAAATGTCTTTGGAGCTAATAGATGTCTCCTTAGTACATGAAAGCAATGGCTGAATATCATCTTCCACAAAAACAACATTACGACTAACCAAAATGCATTTAGTCTGTGGATGATACAGACGATCGCCTTTACTTTCAGAATTGTACCCAACAAAAATACATTTTACTGCTTTATTATCCAATTTCCTGCGATGTTGTTCAGGCACTAATGCATATGCCAAATAACCCAAAACACGCAGATGTGCAACAGATGGCTTGCGATCATGCCAAGCCTCATATGGAGTGATAGACTGTAGCGCTTTAGTGGGACACCTGTTAAGTACATATGCTACACACATGATAGCCTCAAGCCAGAAACTATGTGGTAACGCGTGACTCTTGATGATACACCTCTCCATATCCATGAGTGACTTGTTCTTTAGTTCAGAAACTCCATTTTGTTGAGGTGTATACAACACTGTACACTGGTGTTTTATCCCACGTTTAGCCAGAAATGCATTAAAATCAAAAGACATATATTCCCCCCCTCGATCAAAACGGAGGGTGCCCATTTTACATGCTGACAGATTTTCAGCCAAAACCAAAAACTGTTTGAAGCACATGAACACTTCGGGCTTTTCTTTCAATGGATATACCCATGCATGCCTGGAAAAATCATCGATGAAAGTCATGAATTAAAGATAATTTCCAAAAGAAGGTGTGTTCATAGGACCACAGACATCACTATGTACAAGCTGCAATTTATGAGTAGCCCGAACTGAACCATCTTTTGGAAAGGAGGAACGATGCATTTTGCCCAAAGTACAGCCTTCACAAACATGTTTTTTGGGTGCCTCAAGTTTGGGCAAAGAGGACACCATTTCAGATTTCTGCAGACGTGGCAAACTAGCAAAATTCAGATGACCAAAGCGTGCATTCCAAAGGTTTGCATCTGACATAGCCTTAAAATCATGTACTGCACATGCCAAATCATTTATAGATCTTTCATAGTTTATGATCTTATACAACCCATGATATAGAATGCCAGAAGCAATAACCACGTCACCATTTGATAGATCATGAACTATACATCTGTCATCAACAAATTTCACAACCAAGCCAATCTTGGCTAATGCAAAAACTATTAACAGATTTTTCTTGATCCCTGGCACAAACAAAGCATCTGACAAAGTGAAAGAACTACCATCAACAGTAGTCAGAATGATCTTACCAACTCCCATAACAGGATAAGAGGAGTTGTTGGCGCATGTAACAGTATTCCATGCAGGGGCAGGCTCTCAACAATTTCTGCTTTTCTGATTTCTTCTCATCTTTATCTTGGTTCTTTGAATGTGCAGCATCTGCAGATTTCTGCTTACTAGTAGAAGAGCTCCATTTTCCTTTTCCCTTCTAAACTTCAAATCCCGTTGAGAATCTTCCTCATGATAGCCTCTTCTTCAATTAGCTCTCCAATGGATGCTAAAATTTGTAACCTCTTTGACCTTGGTAACAAATTGTGTGATAGTTTGTTTAGGTGTCTTCTTCATTTGGTTGAACTCGTTTCAAAGATGATTCTTTCTTGCTTTGGTACTAGTAGAAAAGAAAGTCTCGAGGGCATCCCAAGTCTGTTGAGATGTCTTGCATCCTCTAATATGTGGTAATAGAAAGTCAGAGATAGATTTAGTATGTATGACCTTGCTTGAGCATCCCTTGTGCACCAAAGTGTGAGATTATTTGTCTCCTTTTGCGTAGGTCCTCCTTTGGATCTTGGAATAGGCATAGCTTCATCACCTGTTACAATTCCATAAAGATTTCTACCTTGCAAATAGGTCTTCATTGTGATTTTCCAAGCTACATAGTTGTGTCGATCACGCTTCTCGATCATTGAGGGAAATCCGTCACCCATCTTGATCTTGATCTAATACCACTGAAAGAAATTGGAGAAGCTTGTAGGAGGTAGAAAAGTGAGTTTCGAAGCGACGAAGTTTGGTCCAGCCAAACGGCACAAGACCAACCCTTGAGCTTATGGAGACTCAAATAGACCTTATAGGCATGTGATAAGTGCAATAAAATGCACTATGTACTTTGGAGCATGAAGGAGAAAGAGTCGATACAATACAAATAGATTCGCGCATCGACTAGCTCAAAAAAACTTACTATCTATAGAAGACAATGAACTTCAAATGCTCATAGCGACCAACATAATTACAATTAGAAAAAATCCTTTTATGGGAGTGATACGTATAGGGTTGAGTGTATATGATGCACAAAAGTATAAGAAATAAGCAAAATATGCTATAGGAATGAATCAAATACTCAACGGTGGTACTTCCTATTTTTCAGGAATACGCAGAGATTGGCCCCAAGATAGAAAAACAAAGGTTTCTCCCGATCTACTAAACTAAATGCTATGAAAATTTACATGCATAAACTAGACACTAATATCTTTCTATTGAGCCATTCTTATCCAATTCTCTATAGAGAGATCACCAACCTCTGCAAGATTATTGTTGGCGAAGAAGATGATGCAGAGAAATGAAGGAGCAAGACAATGATGGTCACAAGTGTATGTATATTGCTTCCATGTATTGTACAAAGTGATTTGAAGTCTTTATATAGACTCTAGAAGTGATCCATGACTTCTACAAGTGGATTTTGAATTCAAATGAAGGTGGGAATGGTTGTTGGAGGGAATCAATTCACTTTCCTACAAATCTAGGAAAAGTGAAGATCTAGTTTGATCTACTTTTAGGTGATTGCTTGACTGATTGAATGCAACTCAACCACCACAAATTCGTGGAATTTGGGCTCTATCTTTCTACTTTTACATGTGTAGAGTTCAAGGCTTTTATAATGGTAAAAAATCCATGAAATCTTTAAAAAAAAAATACAATAAGTGAGCACAAGAAAAGGAACTCTCCAACTGATATTCCTTCGACATAATCCAAGCCATAGTTTTTGATGTAGATTGAATCCACCTCGAGCATAGTGTAAGCTTGATATAGTTTGAAGAAAAACATAGTTTGGATATTGTTACTCTAGAAAACCTCACCACAATCCTTTATGAAAGTTTGAAGGAAATCATAACTATCAAGTGAAGTATAAACGCATGCATTATACAAGAAAATATCCAAAAACTTATACGTTGTGTGTGTGTGTAGACGGGTCCATGATAGCTGAAAACGCAGACAAGCACATATAGAGAAATGTCCATATATCATAACCATAGGTAAACTTTAGTGGAAATACTTAGATAGAGAATTAGACATATACCTTTTTATTTCATGTGAATAAAGCAAAGAATAAAGAATGAGAAAAAGTACATGAGGTGACCAAGAGAGTGAAAAAGAGTGATGCATATGAGTTGGCACGTTTTGAGCTCCACACATTCCACAGCCCTCTCTCTCTCTCTCACACAGTGTGTTAATGCTTCCCATCTTTATGTCCAATAGATTCATGGAAACATAAATTGGTACCCTCTTAGCTCCACACATTCTCTTAGAGAGAGAGTACAAATAATTTGAAATGTGTAATAAGTGAGACTTGAACCCATGCGCTCTGTCTGTTAACTTCAAGGCATTTCTCTACACTATATTCGTTTGGATATATTGATGTGTGAAGTTCAAAAAAAGAAAAAGAAAGAAAAGTATAACTGGTGTGTGAAGTTAAAAAAAAAAGAAAGAAAGGAAAGTAGAATTGCTGTGTGATTTTATTTTTGTAGACAATTTATTTTTTAGAATTAATTCAATAAAGCCGCTTCATCCTTACCAATCTCAATATGCAAGCTGAATGGACATAGTTCTCTGGAGGTCGCTCTTCCCCACAAAGCAAAGTCATACGACAAGCCGGAGGCTAGTGGTCTATAGGGGATACAAGGGGATCTCACGGGTATTATGCCCATTCACTTTTACAATTGTTCTTTCAAAGTCAAAGCTCAGTGGAATAGGTGCTTGTTGAACCTCCATTTAAAAAAATAATAATAAAAATAAAAGGGGGACTAATGGTTTATGATTTGAAAGCGAACTAGTTCCTGATTTCAAGTGCCAACCGGCCTAGCTTTGGAGATTTACATACATATATAATAATTTTTGGTGATAAACTATGTTACTAGTGAGAGATTGAATATGTGATGAAAAAAACCCACGAAAGTGAACAAAAAATGACTAGAGTTCTTACAAACATTGACACATAGGGATCAAGATCTCTCTAGAATGACCAAGGTAGTCAACCATAACCTCCTATGCTGGAAGAAAATAGTAACATGCAGTGTAGTGAAAATCTCAAGTTTGAGAAGAAATTTCTCCAACCTCATCGTGTTGTTCAATGAGTGAAGCACTGCCTTATTGTCGACAATCAATATTCAACCAAATTGAAGATTTTGTTGAAAGATTGGAACTAAACAGAAAAACTTTCAAAAGTGAATGTTTTTTCTTTTGTTGGGGTAATATTAAGGTGAAAGAAGCGCAAATTCCTTCTTCCAAAATCCTTGAGATAAATTAGATGGGACAATATCCATATGGCCTCTTACATCTATCATGTTGCATCCCTAAGTCAAAGAGGGACTTTATGTTGGAGTATTCATCATCATAACCTTCACTAGAACGTTGACTTGAGGAGTTTTTTTAATCATTAGGTCCAATTTTGACCAAATTATTTTACCTAACAAGCTTTTAACTATAATTCAGGTTTTTTATAAGAAAATAATCGATCATTAATCCTTTGCGTCTAATTATAGAGCCTCGAGAGAGCTATCCAACTTAATATAATACTTTGGTTGAAAAATGGTCAAATTTTTGCATGAGCATATGAATCCCTCATCATGGGAGTCTTTGTACTTGATATAGAATTCTATTCTTAGTGGGCACTATGGTTATGATATCCACAAAAATATGATTGATTGTGATAAGGTTTAATGAATGTGCAAAAAGAACAAGATATTTACTTTCACTAAAAAGTGGATGCTATGTAAAGAATCAATTTCTACGAGGTGATTTGTGTTGATATATTTAGGTAGTGATGTGTGTGAACACACTAGGACCGCCGGGGCACTTTTTTCCCTCTTTAGGAGGTTTTTTTCCCTCGGCTTGTATATACGCCTATTGCCCTAATGGGCTACTTATCTTTGTACATTCTCTAGTAATACATTCAGTATTGTGTGTTTGTGCTCCAAGCTTCTTCTTCTTCCTTGTGCTGTTCACGTGCTTCCGCAGACGTCTATCTCCAACAATTGGTATTAGAGCAGGTTGTCGCTTCTTGTAGGGCGCCGTCGACACTCCTCTGTTTGCAGTCTCAAATTCGCACGAAATTTGGTGAGCATACTCAGGGTGTTTCCGAGATCAAAACAGCTTTGCTATGTGGTGCCGAAATCGCGATCTGAGCTCGTTTCGGCCTCCGAACGCACTATCGCAGCGCTTGTGCAGGCTATTTCGTCCTTTTGTGCCAAAGGTATATACCAATTTCTGTTCGCCAGTTTAAGCGTCTCGGAGTCTGTTACAGGTCTAGCAGAACTCGTCTCGGCAGTTCCGTTCAACTTTTTGAGATACAGTCAATTTTCTGCATCAAGGTATTTTAGTCACCGGCCATGGCTGAAAGCAGTGATGTATTCCGTATGTTGGCTGTTGAGGATAAGTTGGATGGTACCAACTACCCATTATAGGCTTATATGATGCGACATGTACTGGTTGCAAAAGGATTGTGGAACATTGTGCAGGGTGTTGAAAGACGTCCTGTTACACCTGTAACGACAAGTACTGCAAATACAGATGCTGGAGCTGATGAAGATGGTGTCGAAGATGATATTCCGTAGATTCCTGTTCGTGCTGCTGTTTCTGTTGCACCTACTGCAGAGCAGATTTGCTGGGATGGCAGAGATGCCCAGGCACATGCATTGATAGCTTTGTCTGTCAAACATGCCATTATTCCTCACATTCGCTCTTGCAGAATAGCAAAGGATGCTTGGGATACACTTACCACTTTGTACCAGGCTAGGAATGAGGCTCGTGTTGCTTACCTCCGAAAACAGTTGGAGAGTGAGCATATGAATGAAGGTGATTCTATGGACAGTTTCCTAACGAAGATCAAAGATTTGAAGGAACAATTGATTTCTGCTGATGAGGTTATACCAGATAACTCACTTGTGCAGACCTTTCTGAATGGTCTTCCTGATTCATATCAGAGTTTTGCTTCTACTCTTCGGTTGATGATGAAAGGCAATCCAAATGCCTTGTCATTTGAAGAGTTAGTCTCTGTTCTGTTGCAGGAAGATCAGTCCACGCAGAATAGGTCCATTATGCGTGTTGCAGATCAAGCTTTCCTGGCTAGTCAGAAGGGCAAAGGAAAATGGAGCTCTTCTACTAGTAAGCAGAAATCTACAAATACTGCACAATCGAAGAACCAGGATAAAGATGAGAAGAAATCAGAAAAGCAGAAATTGTTTTGCAAGTACTGTAAAGGAAATGATCATATCATAAAGAACTGTCCAAAACTGGTTGCTAAAGAGGCAAAGAAGAAAGAGGCTGGAATGGTTGTTGCAGAGGCCTCTACAAAAAAAACAGAGTCTGCAAATCTTGTGCAGGAAGAAGAATGGGCGTTTACTACTGTCTGCAGTTTTGACCCATCTTCTCATGATCAGTGCATGTCTGCAGTAGACTCAGATGTTTGGTACTTTGACAGTGGGGCGACCAAACATATTACCTCGCAGTGCAGTTTCTTCTCTTCACTCGAGCCTGCCCCTACAGGGAATACTGTCACATGCGCCAATAACTCCTCTTATCCTGTTATGGGAGTTGGTAAGATCATTCTGACTACTGCTGATGGTAGTTCTTTCACTTTGTCAGATGCTTTATTTGTCCCAGATATAAAAAAGAACCTATTATCAGTTTCTGCATTAGCCAAGATTGGCTTGGTTGTGAAATTCGTTGATGACAGGTGTACAGTCCATGATCTCTCAAATGGCGATGTGATTATTGCTTCTGGCATTTTATGTCGTTGGTTGTATAAGCTCATAGACTATGAAAGATCTATGAATGATTCGGCATGTGCAGTTCATGATTCTCAGGCTATGTCAGATCCAAAGCTTTGCATGCACGCTTTAGTCATCTGAATTTTGCTAGTTTGCTACGCCTACAGAAATCTGAAATGGTGTCCTCTTTGCCCAAACTTGAGGCTCCTGGAAAACATGTTTGTGAAGGCTGTATTTTGGGCAAAATGCAGCGTTCTTCCTTTCCAAAAGATGGTTCAGTTCGGGCTACGCAGAAATTGCAGCTTGTACATAGTGATGTATGTGGTCCTATGCAGACACCCTCTTTTGGAAATTACCTTTACTTCGTGACTTTCATTGATGATTTTTCCAGGCATGCATGGGTATATCCACTCAAAGCAAAGTCCGAAGTGTTCATGTGCTTCAAACAGTTTTTGGTTTTGGTTGAAAATCTGTCAGCATGTAAACTGGGCACCCTCCGTTCTGATCGAGGGGGGGAATATATGTCTTAAGATTTTAATGCATTTCTGGCTGAACGTGGGATAATACGCCAGTGTACAGTGCCGTATACACCTCAACATAATGGAGTTGCTGAACGAAAGAACAGGTCACTCATGGAGATGGCGAGGTGCATGGTCAAAATTCAGGCTTTACCACATAGTTTCTGGCTTGAGGCTGTCATGTGTGCAGCATATGTACTGAATAGGTGTCCCACTAAAGCATTGCAGTCTATCACTCCATATAAGGCTTGGCATGACCGCAAGCCATCTGTTGCTCATCTGCGTGTTTTTGGTTGTTTGGCATATGCATTAGTGCCTGAACAACATCGCAGAAAATTGGATGATAAGGCAGTAAAAAGTATTTTTGTTGGGTACAGTCCTGAAAGTAAAGGCTATCGTCTGTATCATCCACAGACTAAATGCATTCTGGTTAGCCGTGATGTTGTCTTTGTGGAAGATGCTATTCAGCCATTGCTTTCATGCACTAAGGAGACATCTGTTAGCTCCAAAGACATGTATGATATGTTGATGCCTCTTTTTACAGGTGGACAATCTAGTGCTGGTCCTAATGAGGCAACTTCTCAGCCTTTGCAGGTTTCATATGATGATGCAGATCATTCTATTTCTGATGCAGATTTACATGATGCACTTGTTGATGAGAGAGCTGATATTGAGCAGGCAAAAACTATGCCAAAATGGCTGGTGCAAACTTTGCGTGACAGCAAATTAGATGCACCTTTGTCATATCGTACTCGTTCAGGCTCTCATAGTGCCTCCTTTGCATCAGATTGCTATGCTATGGCTGCGTCTAGTCTCTGTGATGAGAATGAGCGTGTTTCTTTTGATGAAGCACATAATTCAGAAAATTGGATGGCTGCCATGCAATCTGAATATGATGCTATAATGAAGAATGGTACATGGTCTTTATGTGACTTGCCTCCTAGCAAGAAGGGCATTGGCACTAAGTGGGTATACAAGCTGAAGCGTAAACCTGATGGTACAGTTGACAGGTATAAGGCTAGGCTTGTTGCAAAGGGTTATGCACAGGAAAGAGGCATTGATTTTGATGAGACCTTTGCACCTACATGCCGTATGACTACTGTTCGGAGCATTTGTGCACTTGCAACCCATCATGGTTGGAATGTACATCAGTTGGACATTAAAACAACATTTCTGAATGGTGACTTGCATGAAGAAGTGTATGTTTTTCAGCCCCGTGGCTTTGTGCAGAAAGGGCATGAAAACCAGGTGTGCAGGTTAAAGAAGGCATTATATGGTTTAAAGCAAGCACCACGTGCTTGGTATGAGAAGATACATCCCTATCTGGTTGCACATGGTTTTGTGAACAGTCCAACTGAAAGCACCTTATATGTTAAGCGTGCTAATGATGTGCTTCTGATAATTGTTGTCTATGTTGATGACATGCTGCTCACTGGTCCTATTGAGAAGCATATTGCTGATTTCAAGGCTGATTTGCATGCCTCATTTGAGATGTCTGATTTGGGGCATTTGCATCACTATTTGGGCATTCAAATTATGCAAGTTGATGGTGGAATGGCTTTGTGTCAAATGAAATATATTGACACATTATTGCAGCGTTTTGGCCTTGAAGACTGTAAGCCTATTGCCACTCCTATGGAGACAGGTTTACGATTGAGTCTTCATGATGCTGGAGATGCATTTGATGCTGTTCTCGATCAGCAGGCTGTTGGATGCTTGATTTACTTATGCATTACTCGGCCAGATATTCAGTTTGCTGTCTCACAGATGAGCAGGTTTATGCATTGCCCAGGAGTCACGCATTGGAAGGCGGTCAAGCACATCTTTCGCTACTTAAGTGGTACTCGTCTACTTGGGTTGTTTTATCCCAAGGTGGGATCACTACCGCCAGATTTGCATGCTTTTTCTAACTCAGATTGGGCTGGTTGCTATGACACTCGTGTGTCCACCAGTGGTTTTTGCTTCATGCTTGGTAGCTCATGTATATCTTGGTTGAGCAAGAAGCAGCCTACTGTGGCCACTTCCAGTTGTGAGGCTGAGTATAGGGCAGCTTTCATAGCGATTGTTGAGTGTGTGTGGCTCAGACGCCTTATGGCTGATTTGGGTGTTGGCCAGTCTTCTGCCACCACCATCTTCACTGACAGTCAGAGCGCATTGGCAGTTGCGAGGAACCCTGTGTTCCATGCTCGCACTAAGCACATTGAGGTGCATTATCACTATGTCAGGGAGAGGTTCTCTGCTGGGGAGATCAGCTTGGCATATGTGCCCACGCAGGAGAACATTGCAGACCTTTTCACGAAGGCTCTACCTAGGGAGAAGTTTGAAGCTTTCCGCAAAGCTTTGGGCTTATTTCCTTTTGTGGAGTGATTTCCACATAGCTTGGCACTTCCTTATACATGAGTGCCAGCTCCTTGTTCACCGCATCACTCCCAGGGGGGATTTGTTGATATATTTAGGTAGTGATGTGTGTGAACACACTAGGACCGTTGGGGCACTTTTTTCCCTCTTTAGGAGGTTTTTTTCCCTCGGCTTGTATATACGCCTATTGCCCTAATGGGCTACTTATCTTTGTACATTCTCTAGTAATACATTCAGTATTGTGTGTTTGTGCTCCAAGCTTCTTCTTCTTCCTTGTGCTGTTCGCGTGCTTCCGCAGACGTCTATCTCCAACAATTTGCATTGCTAATTGGTTTACACTCATCTAGATGATCACTATATGCATGAATATGTCTCCATATCATAATCCATCTAAAAGAATGGAAGAGCACGTCTAATCATAAGGATTAACATGTCTCGTCACTTTTAAGTAAAAAAAAAAAGATTCAGGAAATAGTTAGAGAGGTAGCAGCCTCTTCAAGGGAATGCCCTAATTGATTGAAATTTTGACAGCAAATAGCTAAGAGGCCTTAGTTTAAGCCACTCTTCATCGGTATATCCAAATTCAATGTTTTTTGTTTCACATGTCTATTCTTTTGTATATATCCCTCTTCATGGAGTAGTCTACCTGAGAAAGTGAACACATTTTTGCCACATGTCCTAGTCCTCTCTCAAGTCCCCTAGAGTGGTTGGTCAATGACGTATCCTCATCCTCTCAAGTTGACTTGAGTGGAACCTTCTAGAAGGCCTTGGAGCACTCATGCAAATTATCTCCCACATCTCTCATAGGATTTTTGAACCCAAGACCTCATCCTTCCCATTCTTGAGACTTAACCACTACTCTAAGGTACTTGCTTGCACATGATTTTTAGAACGCCTTGGTATTGGCTTAAGCTTCTTTGTTAAGTCAAGTCAATTTACAGCACAACTTCTCATTGTATAGATTTTGAATAAGGATACAATTCATTTGATTTTTTATGCAAAAATAGATACTGCACTTTGTTATGAGAGATCATACATTAATGACGCAAAATCTATTCCAAAATAATTGGTTTAGGTGTTAAAATATAGTAAGATAGATACACATTTGCCTTACTGTACTTGTGCAGGCTCCCATGGTGCTTCCTTTGTATCAATTTTCTATGCAAAATGGCTCATAGCCAAAGGTTATGCTCAAGAGAAAGATATCTATTTTAATGAGACCTTTGGTTGTATGTATCATGTGATATTTTTTTTTTGTAGAATATGTGCACTTGTAGCATGAAAATGATTTTCTTCTAATCATTGTAGTTTATATTGATGTTATGGTATTCATTAGTCATGATGAGATGAATATTAGAGAGTCCAAGACTAATTCACAACCTCTTTTGATGCATCAAATTTGGGGCATTTTCATCACTATTTAAGAAATTTATTTATCCACCTTAATTATGGAGGCATTGCTTTGTGTTGAAGAAAATACAATAACACTTTATAACATTTTGGCCTTGATGATTATAAGCCCATTATGATTCACATGAATATGTGTTTAGAATTGAATTTTGAATGCTCTTGGAGATACATTTTGATGTTGTTCTCTATTAGCAAGCCCTTGGATAACTTATTTTTGTATGCATTATATTCAATCCTAAAATTTGATTTCTTGTCTCTCATATGAATACATTTATGCGTAGCCCAATTGTGAAGCATTTGTAGGAATTTAAATTTTCTACCTATTTGGTAGACAAATTCGGCTATGTTATCCCAAGAAGGGATCATTATCACTAGTTTACATGCCTTTTCTAACTATGATTGGGCATGCTGTTATGAAACTCATGTGTCCAATGTCCACAAGTGGTTTTTGATTCATGATGGCTATCTCATGCATGTCTTGATTGATCAAGAAGCAACCTACTATGGCCACTTCTAGATATGAGGTTGAGTATGGGGTAGCTTTCACAACTATGGGTAAGTTAGTGTGGCTCATATGCCTTATAGTTGATTTATGTGTTGGTCACACTTCTTCCAAGATTATTTTTATTGACACTCATAGGACATCAGTATTTGTGAGGAGCCTAGTGTTTAATGCTCAAACTAAGCACATTGACGTACACTATCATTGTGTTAAGAAGAGACTCTCTACTAGATAAAGAAGCATGAATCATGTGCTCATAGAGGATAATGTTTGTGAACTTTTCACAAAGTACCTATTCCATCTAAGTTTGAAGCTGTTTGCAAAACTTTGGGCTTAGTTCCTTTCATGGATTGATTTTAGTCCATGTTGCTTAACATTTCCTTATATATGATAGCCAAATCTTTATTCACTACATCACTTTGAAGGGGGATTTGTTAGCATATCTTTGTAGTGATGCCTGTGAACACACCTAGGAATAAGAAGGTAATTTTTTCCCTCTTTAATCAAAGCCCCCACTCCCATTTTTTATATACACCCATAACCATGATGTGCTACTTTTTTGTACATTCCTCAATTAGTAATACAGTGTGTCTTGTGGTCCCAAGGTTCTTCTTCCTCATAATGTTTATGTGTGTATAGAATCCCCAAACTCCAAAAAAGAAGTGCACATTCGTGAGTTGTTCATGTAGATATGGAGTATTTTGTGCATGTAACTATGTGTATATATGTGATTGCACATGCATGTATGGGTCTTGTATGGGTGTGTGAGTAATAGGACAATGAAAAGGGTTTTTTTTGTATATAAAGAAGAGAGTGTGGGAAATAAAAGGATAAGAGAATCAATGATATAAATTAAGAATGGAAGCATGTGTATTTCACCTATTCCTAGCTCTCTATCCTCCATGTGAAGTGAGGTATACTACATTCACAATAATGACATTTGAGAGTTGATGACTTTGCTAAAAAGAAGGACAGTTTTGCCTTGTACATGCTTTTAGAAGTTAAAATTCAAATTGGATAGTGATTCTTTAAAATTTAAAAGATGCTTAATTGTAAAGGATTCAAACAATAACAAGGAGTCGAATTTTTTTCCATTGTTTGAAATGACCACATTACAAATGTTGCTTGAATAATTTACAAACGAGGACTTAAAGATGGTCTAAATGGATGTCAAGGCTATCTTTTTGCATGTAAATATTATGCATTTGATGTATATGGAGTAACTTGAGTGAATGTAGCTCTTGAAATCTAAAATGTAGACCCAAGAGGAGTCTAGATGGAGCCAAGCAACCCCCTATATAATGAAACCAAATTTTTGATGCATTTATGAAATTGTAAAGCTCCTTGAGTCTAAAAATTGTGGTTCTATTTCATTGGAGAAGAATTTAATCTATGATGAAAAGACCAATCACATCGAGGCACGTTTTCATTATATTGGTGATTGCTTGGCTATTGGCTATAATTAATTAGATGCTTAGAGTAAAGTTCTATTATAAGATAGCTTTAGAAATTTTTATCACTTGATTCCTTATTTTTCACAATCCCTTGTGCAATGTGTTACATGCTTATCAATTCAAAGACATAGGTAATATAGTCATACTCAAAGAGTCTATCTTGTTTTCATTTTTTTCTCCCTTTGCTCATAGTGTGAGATCATGTTCCAAAATGATGATTTGCCATGTGAGGAGCATAGAGGCTCCTTTCAAGGAAAAATCCTCAAATTTCTCAAGAAGAAAACAAAGTTTGGATATTGTTACTCTAGAAAACCTCACCACAATCCTCCCCCCCTCATTTGAGCACTTAAGACTACATAGCTAACATATATAGCAACTAAACCAAATCAAGTTCATATACCTAAAATGGAGAGAGAAAAATGTAGTTTTTCTAATGCTCCACCCTCCATTGTGGACACTCATGAAAAGAGAAAGTAATCACTTACAAAAACAACATTGCACCTTTGCATGTTTGTTCCATCCATACAATGTGAGCCCACTCCTAATGAGCGTCCTCTCAGGTCTCTTAGGGTAGACACATGATGCTTGGGAGACCCGAGATATGATACAAAAAGCAGTTTATAACGGATTCGAACCCCTCTGATTTTCCCTTCGAATCACGTGATCATGAACTATGAGATCCAAAGCTCAAATCGAGATGGGTAGAGTGCTTTTGAAAAGTGGAGAATAAAGAGGATCCCAAATGTGTGGATTGTTCATTTCAATGTTTGAAGCATTCAAGCAAAAGAGAATATTGACGTGTGAAGTTAAAAGAAAGAAAGAAAGAAAAAAAGTATAATTGATGTCTGAAGTTCAAAAGAAAGAAAAGAATTTTAGAGGTGGTTGGGCCTCTCACCTCTTGAGGCGGGGGCAAGGGTTCAATCCCTGGCAGCAACATGTAAGGGACATGTAATCTGGAATGATGTTGCATTGTGGCTGAGTGCCACCGTTTGTCTATCCCTGCGGTAGTGTTGACCACCGTTTAACCCAGTCTTGTAAACCCCTCTACTTGTGAAATAAGGGGAGTCCCATGGATACTATGCCCTTCCTTGTACACTTGCAATTTCAAAGTTAAAGTCCGGGGGAGTAGGCCTCGGCCGAACCTCCATTTAAAAAAAAAAAAGAAGAACTTTAGAGGTGGCACAACTCATACTGCGTGTGCAAAACGACGACGACAGTGGCGCATATATTTTCTCGCTTCTGACGTCGTGACTCGAGGATTCCATGCCCGCTGAAAGCTCGAACCATCTTCATGAACGTTTTCCTGTTGGGTGGCTACTCCGAAGCTCATGGAAGGAATTGTTTCGTTTATCCGGAAGGCCATCTTCATCGGCATCGCTTCCTCGTTCTTCTTCTTCTTCTTCTTCTGCTTTGCGGAGTCCAACGATCATGTGAGCTCTCTTTTCGCTGTCGCTCACAGCAACCATACGTGACTGAATTGTTCTTATGTTCCCGTCTATTGTATTTCTCGAATCTCTTAGCGTCTTCATGCCCCTCTCCCTGGGTTTGGTAGCTGGACGCTTTGCAGCTACTTGCTGCTCTGCCGGACCTGATAAGAAAGTCTTTTTGCTTCTTGGTTGATGGTCGATGGGAGTAGGGGGCTACATAATTTCCTCGGTATTCTTCCATCTCCCGCAAGATTGTAGGAAACGAAGGGGGTTTCAGTACACTGATGATCGTCAACTACGCTCTTAGTGCCGTGGAACTCTATGCATCTTAGATTTTATTTTTGCGGACATTTATTTTCTCAAATTAATTCAATAAAGCCGCTTTATTCTTACGGCTACTCTTTATAGAACGTGTATTACAATCTCAACATGCAAGGTGAATGGACACAGTTCTCCGGAGGTCGCTCTTTCCCACAAAACAAAGGCATACAACCCGGAGGTTTATGATTTGAAAGCGAACTAGTTCGTAGTTTCAAGAGCCACTGGTTTGTGACTTCAACGTTCACTTATCTGCGGTTTATGAAGATCCAGTGCACTGCTGCTTCTGTACCTTCTACGTTTCGGCCTTTAGGTCCTACAGCGCAATGACTAGCTACTAAGCTTCCATCGGTACACCGGCCAGACTTAAGTTCCAGATGACCCTAGGATCTTACCTTTGGATGGACTTGAACTTTGACCTCTGCCACAGTGTTCGGATTCCAATGCTTTAACCATCTCACGACACATGTTCGATCGACAACTTCCTATCTACAAG
>CM035419.1:49871618-49924118 GCA_020310875.1 Ceratopteris richardii | reverse complement strand
TAGAAAACTCAAGGCTGAGAACACAGAGATGAAGGCAGAAAACACAAACCTGAATGCAGAAAAGTCAAGTGTGCGAAAACAAAGAAACGCCTTGAAGTCCAAGTTTGATGTTTTAAGGTCATTGCTCTCTTCAAGTACATTAGAAATTCAGCAAACACAAGAGGAAAATGAAGATCAAGCCGAGCAAGAGGCCTGACAAAGAGCCTGCAAATGATTAAATGCATCCATCGAAGATGGTCATTTTGTCTAGTGCCATAGACTTTCATTCTATATAGTGTCATAGACTTTGTTATTCTGAACAGTGTTATAGTATTTCATTTTGTACAGTGTCATAGACGTCATTTCTATGTAGAGATATAAACTTTCATTTTTGCGATTCATTAGCACACAATTTCTTTCACGAGCATCTCTTACTTTGACACACTCAACATTAGCCATAGTCTATATATATATATATATATATATATATATAAAGTATTTTCTCCAATCATAGCTCTTCGAGACAGGGAGACACTAGTGGAGGACAACTTGAACAATAAAAATTTTCTGAAGAACAAGTAGAAGTTAAGACACTTGAATTAGGTGCCAAGGAGCCCAAGTGCTTGAATTGGGTGCCAAGAGCCCAAGTGCTTGAATTGGGCGGTAAGGAGCCCACATGCTTGAATTGGGCGCCAAAGAGCCCGAGTGCTTGAATTGGGCGCCAAAGAGGCGAAGTGTTGAATTGAACGCCAAGGAGCCCAATCGCTTGATAAGACGTGAAGACGCCCATATTCACTGAGGGACAAGTGGGCCAAGCCTTGACAAGGTGACAAGAGTAGAGGTGACAAGGCAGCCAATGGACCCAAACCACTCGGCACTACGAGACAGAGTATGATATTTGTGGTGCGAACAATTAAAACTGTCCATTGCATTAACTTCTCATTACCCTTACGTAACGGACTACTCTCCTTGTAACCTATTCTTGGTCCATAAAAGGAAGGTTCTTCAAGAGAGAACATAGATTATATGTGATAGATGTTACAGAGGGTAGATATTTGAGTTAGTCACAAGCCCAAAGGGTGTTCTAATCTCTGAGAGATCTGTCTTGCTCACCCTTGAAACCAAGCCCTCCTACTAGTTGGAACTTGGTGCTAGTGTGAGGATACCTGGGTGGTTGAGAAGATAGGGTTGTATTGGAACGTCTTAGCTCTTCTACCTATGTGGATAATTCATGGATCCTCAATCTTGCTGATTGTATTGATTTTGTCATTGTAGCTGGTTGCTCTTGCTGTTTCTATGTCTTCTTTTTAAGTGCCCTTCTTTTCTTCGATTGCAGTAGCGTGAAGTGAAATGGTGAAGTTGTCTGCAATCCTATGCATTATATAAGATTACATGGTGTTTTTAATTTCCTCTACATTATATGGGATTACATGGTGTTTCTGATCCTCTCCAGGAGTAGTGCATTTTGCATTCCTTGTATCCATATAAACTACTTCACGATCTATAGAACCCTGCTAGGAAAGCTAATCTAAGGAGACACCTAGCCAACACAAGGATGAAAGTTGGTGAATCAATTTAGTCACACATTTTAAAGCTCAAAGACTTACGAGATCAATTACTCAATGTTTGAGTAAATATTTCAGATGAAGAGATGGTAAATACACTTCTAAACTCACATCCATCCTCATATTGTGCTTTTTTACTTCTTTATCTCTCTCTACAAGAGAGAGAGAACTTTCATTTAAGAGTTTCAATTCTAGTTAGTTCAAGATGAAGGATCAACAAAAGAGTATGAAAGAGAATGATGAAGCCATGTTATCATCATCAAAGGGTAAGAAAAAGAAGGAGAAGAAGAGTAGATCATGGAATGGTGGAGACTTTGCCTACTTTTGCTTTACTAGATGATGTAGAATCATGTGAAGGATGTCTTGAAGGAAAGCTTCACAAGCTTCCTTTCAAGAAACATGGATACATCACGTCCACAAAGAAGTTACAGATCATACATTCAGATGTGAATGGTCCTATGAGAACGGATTCCATTCAAGGTTTCAGGTATTTCGTTACTTTCATTGATGATTTTTCAAGATATTCATGGACTTATGGTCTTAAAGTAAAAACATAGGTCTTTTTTACTTTCAAGAAGTTCTCCGCTATGATTGAAAATGAAAATAGTTAAAAAAGTTCAGATTTTGAGAAGCGTTAGAGGAGGACAATACATGTCAAAAGACTTTAAGTCTTTTTTTGAAGACAAAGATATATTTCATCAACTCACTATTACTTACACTCCATAATAGAAGGTATTGCAGAGAGAAAGAATAGGATACTTGTTGAGATTATACGTAGTATAATGTCTTTCAAAGCTTTCTCTTAAATTTTGGTTTGTATTCTCCTAAATTTTGGTTTACATTAAAAAAGTTTTCTCCTAAATTTGATTTACATACAACTAATCACATTCTAAATAGGTCTTCCACAAAATCCTTAAAGGTCATCACACCTTATGAAGCTTATTATGGGAAGAAACCCAATGTGACTTACTTCAAAGTATTTGGTTTTCAAGCTTATGTTCACATCGAGAAGAATGATTGTGGTAAGCTTGACATAAAAGCCATTAAAGCTGTCTTTATTGGTTATGCTATTGAAAGAAAATGATACAGATTCTATGTTCCAGAAACAGGTAATATCCTACTCTCACGCAATGCATATATTGCAGAAGGTCATATTTTTGATAAGAAAAAGTAGAGATTCAAGATTTCATAAAAGAAGATGAATGCATTTTTTAGAAGGAATTTGGATTCTTACATTCAGCCATACAAGGGGGGTGATTAACCTTCTCAAACCCTAAAAGATGCACTTGATAAAGGTGAAGAGAGAGTTCCATTACCTACATCAGTACCTAGTCCATCAATGGTACCTCTTGATGTTCCAACATATGAAGTTGGAGAAGGTTTTAGAGTTCCAAGAGAAAGAGATACTAAAGAATGAGAAGAGATTTCACCATTTTTTAAGAATATTCTGAGGTGGTTATATCAAACTTGGAAGGACAGTGGTATAAAGAACATCACAAGACGAACCCGAAGTCAGACAAGAAGAGAATAAGCAAAGCATGTAAATTACGCAGAACATTTTGAGATTCATAACATTTTAGTAATAAGTTTAGTTTTGTAATCATATACACATTTTGTAATTTGACATTAGAATATCAATTAGTGTAGGTAAGCTTTCATCTTATTGTTACACTTTGACAAGTTGTGTATTCTCTCTCTATCTCTCACTCATCTCCTTTTGAGTCTTAAGGTGCATATGCTAAGGGTTATTTGATGGAAGTTCCTGTAAACCTATGATTATTGTTATTAAGGCCAAGCCCAATTCCAACAAAAAATGGCTTTTAGATTATGCAATGCTCCTTCATCTTTCAATCGAGTGGTCTTCTCAATCTTTTGATCATTGTTGCCAAAGTTCTTGAGAATCTTTATGGACGACTTCTCCACCTTTTCAAGCACGGGATAGTCTACTTCGATGGAAAACTTCTCTTATCATCTTTGTCAATTGGAATAGGTTTTTAGTGCATGCACAAAAGCTAAACTAAAGCTCAACCCAAATAAATGTCACTTTTTGGTGACGGAAGGGACACTTCTAGGTCACATAGTCTCATCAAAAGGTATGGCTTTCGATTTTGATAAATTTAGAGCAATATTACATATGCCTAAACCAATTAATGCCAAAGAAATTAAGAGTTTCTTAGGATATACTGGCTATCATCAAAAGTTCATAAAAATGCATGTCGAGATAACTAAGCTTCTCTCTAGGCTCGTTAGCAAAACGGTATCCTTTCAATGGGTTGATGTAGAAGACAATGCATTTACTCTTCTAAATAGTGCACATATTTTAGTAGTGTCATATTGGAATTCTTCCTTCCACGTACGTGTGGATGAAAGTTTTACAACGGTAGGAGCTATACTTACACAACCTAGCAAGAAACATAGACTTGATCGATCCATTTACCATGCTAGCAAAATTCTAAATTAAGGTTGAGCACAACTGAAATAGAGGCACTTGCTATCGTTTTTGCTCTGAAGAATTTTCGTCATTACTTATTGGGAATTCATTTCACTATCATCATTGATCATCAAGCAATCAAATATTTGCTAAACAAGCCAAACATCTATGGAAAGAGTGTTGCGATGGCTACTCTTATTCCAAGAATTCAACTTCGTACTAGTTCAACGACCTAGGAGGCACCACGTGATGGAAGATCTCTCAAGGATTAAAGAACAACTGGTACTGGATATGGGCATAGAAGACAACCTTCTAGATCAATCTTTATTCCAAGTAAGCACTTATCCTACTTGGTACCAGGACAATCATCATTTGTTAACCACAGGAACCTGTCCATCTAATCTCACACCATTAAAATGAAGAAGATTGCTGTTCAATTATTTAAAATACTCTTTTTCGACTTGGACTTGATGGAGTATATAGGAGATGTGTTCTACCACATGAAGTACAACAAATACTAGAAGAAGCAATGAACGAACTATGTGTGCCATTATTTAGGAGATATAACAACACATCGGATCTTATATGGAGGATTATGGTGGCTTTATCTTTTTCGAGATGCAACACAAAGATGTGTGACACTTGCCAACGCCAACGCCAACGCCAACGCTAACGCTGTGCACCAAAACCATGCAAGCGCAACAACCAGCCATTGCAAATTTCTTTATCATCGAGACCATTTGAGAAATGGGGATTAGATTTTGTGAGGCCTCTATCTCACCTTTTCACCATCGAATGTGAAGTACTTGTTGGTGGCCACTGACTAAGGAGGGATCCTGGATGGACCGTATTAGAATGGGAGGAAGGTGTTAGCTCTTAAATTACACAAATGATTCCCGGTGGGAATGTAGACCTTCCTAATAATTGATATTTGCTGTTGCTGCGCTGTCTGTTGCCAACAAGGAGAAGATGGCCAAGGATCGGTCAAACCATCAGGTCAGAGATGGATTGCTGTCCATCACCCTCTCCCGGTTGCGTACAATGTCTCGACAAGGTCTGAGGGGGAGGGGGTTGCTCGGACATCCGATGAGGTGGCTTTTGAGTTGGTGGCTGAGCCTTGCATCTGGCCTGGCGTTGAGATCACATTGGGCAAACTTTTGCAAGGTGACTAACCTTACGACAAGCAAAACACTTATTTGGGAGGAGGGAGTTCTTGACCCTTTGAATCAACAAATCCCTAGATAATAGTGGAAGCTCAATCTCAAAAGGCAACTATGCTTGGTTAGCAATGAGGATCCGAATAGTAGGTAGGCCCGCTACCTTGGGCATTATAGAAGAAGTCGTCCGCAGTTTCTCCAAAAAGGTGCATAAGGACCCACCAATATGTGGCAAAAGAGGAAGGTACTCTCATGTAAGTTGGGAAAGGAAGCTGTCACAGGGAAGCCACATGCTTCCTTGGGAATGAAAGCCAAAGAAGTCTTGGCCGAAGGATCGAAGCTTTACGTAAGCGCGGGCAATGCGTGCCGCAATCGGAGAAAGCTCAATCACCCATGCGCCTTCTTCTCGAGTCTCTAACTCCACTTAGTAAAAGCTTCGATCCAAGGTTTGAATATCAACCAACTTGCCAACTTGTTATACTCCTCTACTTGCTGCTATACCAGGTTATTCCTGCCTATACTTCCAGTTGAGAAGTATTTGCAGCTGCCGACATCAGAGAAAAAGTTATTATCAAGTTTTGTAGCAGAAGCTCACACTCGCACACAGCACACAGGCTGTATATTCCTTGCACAGCCTATCCTAAATCATTTTCTCATTACACACACATCATTTCTCAATCCTTAGGCACAATTCTCTCATATTTTGTATCTAGAACAAGTCCATATTCAGCCTATTACATTCATATGTACATACACACATTGCATAGTCATACTTCACATCACTCTACGAGCATGAACTCACAAGAAGCTCTGTGAACCGAGTTTCCATCACTTCTAGAAGTGATGGGCAAACTCAACTATAATGAAGCCTAACAAACTCAACTAGAAGGAAAAATTACAAAAAATACATAGTTGATAGGGTATACATACCTATGAACTGTCGATATATTTTGGTTGTGATGTGTGAACATACTTAGGACCGCCATGGCAGGTTTTTCCCTCTTTAGAAGGTTTTTTTCCCCGACTTGTATATATGCCTATAACCGTAATGAGTCATTTATCTTTTTACATTTTTACTTGGTAATACACTCAATATTATGTTGAGCCCAAAGCTTCTTCTTCCTTGTGTTGTTCGTGTGCTTCTGTAGACCTCAAACTCCAACAATTGGTATCAGAGAATGTTGTTGTGTCATCTAAGTCATCTCCTCCCATTCTCGCCTTTTTGCGACGCATAAGGCTCTCCATGTAGCTCTGCTCCTGTGTGTGATATCCCCTTTGTACTCAAAGATCCGTAACTGCTTCCTTAGTTCTCACAATCGGTATCGTACCAATAGTTTTGGGTCATGCATCCCGTGCATGGTGTGTGTGATTTGGAAAGTTGTGAGAGCTGAGTCATGTAGGATGGTGGTGATTTGTGACGTATGTATCCAAGGATAGAGTGGATCGAGGGAAAGTAGGCAGGTGTGTAAGTGGTGTGCATAGACATGTGAGAGTTCGTGTGTAAAGTGTATCGTGGTGTGTGGCTCAATGAGTGGAGGAGGGTCTAGTGAGATAGGAGATGAAAGTGTGAACGTGATAAACGTATGGTCAGCACAGAGTGGGCATCTAAGTGAGGTAATAAGTGAAGCACCAGAGATGGTACCTAGAATGTAGTCGACAATGCTCTCTTTGCCCCCCCCTTTCCCTTTTTCCTCCTCCCCCTCCCTCCCTCCCTCCCTCCCTCCCTCCCTCCCTCCCCCCACGTGAGGGAAGCAAGAAAAATCAGCAAAGCAGAAAGGAAAGTAAAGTAAGTCATCTACTTCAAATTCATCTTCTACATCTTCTTTCACATCTACTTCAACTACTTCCATACCCAAAGAGAAGTCTACTTCTACCACATCCACTTCAAAGAAAGGTATATGCCATTATTGTAATTTATGTTGATGATATGATTATAACATCCAAAAGACTCAACATCTTTTGTTTTTTAAATCACAACTTACAAATATTTGATGTTAATGATCTTGATATTTTACATTATTATCTTGGCATTGAATTCAAATTCAAGAATGAGTGTATCTATATGAAACAACAAAAATACATTGAGAAACTTTTAAAAAGGTTTGAATTGACACATTGTAAACCTATGCAGATACCTATGGATGTTAATGTGTCATTACAAGCAAATGCAAATTCAAAACCTTTTGATGCCACACTATATAGTCAATTAGTTGGATGCTTGATCTATCTATGTAATACCTTATCATACATTCAATGCAGTTTCTCAAGTATCAAGATTCATGCGAAAACCTCTTAAAATTCATTGGAAAGTAGTTAAACGAATTTTTAAGTATTTGAAAGGGACTATAAATTATGCAATGGTGTTTCCAAAGTCGCCATATTTTATACTTCAAAGCTTTGTAGATTCTGATTGGGCACGTGATAAAAACTAAAAAAGGAGTACAAGTGGCTATTGTTTTTATGTTGGAGAAAGCTTTATTTCTTGGCTTTTTAAGAAAAAATCAATAGTAGCTACATCCTCGAGTGAAGTGGAGTATATAACTATATTTGGAGCTATTTGGTTGCAAAAATTCTAAGTTATCTTGATGTTCATGTTCATTTTTCTATGAAGATATTTTTAGATAGTCAAAGTGCTATTGCAATAGCAAAGAATCATGTTCATCATCCAAGGCAAAGAATATTGAAGTACATTATTATTATATTCAAAAACAGGTATCTAAAAAGCACATTGAGCTAACTTATGTACCTACATGTGGGGAATGTGGAAGATATGTTTACCAAAGCATTATCCAAGGACATATATAAAAAGTTCTGTAGATTATTGGACCTTATGCCATTATAACATTAAGGTGGGATTATGGGAAAACAATGTCAGAATAGCTTAGAATGACCTAAAATTACTAAATTTCTAGTAACCTTAATTTTGGGACTTGGTCAAAATGGTCAAAGTGGTCAACCAAATCAAAATGTTTTTACATACTCTAGAGAGCCTTCTTTTGATATATGACACTTTACCATCAGACTTTAGTTAGGGTTCCACAACCCTAACCCTGATTTTAGACATTGTCATTTTAAAAAATGGAACACACCATTGGATAGTTCTCTGTTCCCTACTTCATAAAACCATCTTTGCAAGTGATTATGCTCATTTAGCAGGAGTTTTTAATGATTTTGTTTTTTAATGAAAAACAGCATTAAAGAATCACGTACAAGCTTGTCGTAAGTTTTTTTGGAAATTTTCGTGGAGCTTTTTCGTGAACCTTTCTGGAGGGCTTGTAAGTCTATAAAAGAAGGTCCATATTGCATAAGTTGAATATCAACTTATGCTATAGGGTTAAGAGTAGGTTTGGAGGTATTTCAAAAACTAGAATATTTTATTTGATTAATTTAATATGTTTGTTCAGTATCCATACGAGTGAAACGAAGGAAAAAGCAGTTGTATACTTTTCAAATCAATTATAGAGGATTTTGGAGGTGATTTTTTACTGATTTTGAAGTGATTTGTTGCTACCCACTTCTCCTATACACATTGGAGTGTTTACTAAATTGAGTTGTGTAAGTTGTTGCATACTTTATGTTATTCTTCTATTTTTGTTGTTGTACGAGGTGTTATTACCTATCACTTCAAGGAGGGAAAACTTGTAACCTCTTATTTTAGAGGAGAAACCCTAAATTTTGTTAGGATTGCAATTTTTTGCCCTAATTTCTGTACATAGGCTGTTTTCTCATAAAACATCTCTATTTTCTTCAATGTCTAGCACACTCACACTTTCCTATAACTCTAAAGAACACTCTTCTTATGTTCTTGTACCTAGAACCCTTTCATTGAGCATATATTCAATTTTGTATCATTACACACATTGTATATTGACATTTAGCATTTTATTAGTGTGTAGTTAGCATTCAGGAGCTACACTTTGGAAAAGTATTTTCTTTCTATTGTATTCTCATTAATCTCATCTAATTTGGTCAAGGCGTGTTATGTGCGAAGATTCTAAGTGTTGGAAAGATTTTGATTAACTTGTGATCATTATTTGGGCATATCACATTTCCAACTTGTCTCTTACGACATACGAGGACTATCACGATAGAACACCGGCCGCAATGGAAGCCGTCTCTGACGACGGACCAAAAATTTTTGTATTTTTGAACCGATCTATGTCAGAAAGTTGGTTTTGTCAGTCGGTCACGGTCTCTTTGAGACATGTGCATGGGACTGTCTCATCTGTGCATCCTGTCGGAGCCGACGATGACCACAAATCTGCAAGAAATAACAATAAAAAGAAGCCAACATCTATCTAGTTTTCGAACTGGTTTTGGCTGATTTCACATCTAATGTTCAACATTGTTAAAAATTAAGTTTTAAAGCTCATTTTAGGGCTCATATGGGCTCCATAAAATATGAGATTTTGTATATAGGTTCTACCTAAACTCTCCAAGCTCTCCAAGCTCAAGGACTCGTCGACATGGATAAATGAAGTTAAATCTTACAAAAATGATAATGATAAAAATCACTGATGTGTGTAATGGAGTTTGGAAAAATTCTATATGGACTTTCTTTTTTTGTACTTCTTCTTTTATGCCTGCCCCTTCTCGTACTTGTGCTTGTATCCATGCCTCTTTTGAGTCCCGACAACATTCATCAAGTTCAGTTGTATACAGCTTAGAATGTTGTTTGATATTATGTCTCAAGTCTTAAGAGCATTTCCTTTTGTTTGAGAGTTATAACTTTAAGCATTATTTTTCATATGACATTGTTTGGTGATCTCCTCTCTATTATCCTACACTATTTTTGCAAGGACACTAATAAAAGGGATAATGTTCTTTGGCTTGCTAGGATTAACATTTTTTATCATTTTATATAGCACGGTTTGCTACTACATGATAATGTAGCATATGGATTAATTAGATTGACTGAGCTAAGCAAGTCCGACTAATGAGGATCCTTCTTATCCATTTGGATGCTATTGATGAGGGATAAAGATAAATAGAATAAGATTACATACAAATCAAGAATAACTTTTACATACAAATCAAGAATAAATTTTACATACAAATCAAGAATAAATTTAATAAGTGTAGACTTATGGCTAGGTCAATAGTTACAAATCTAACTTCTAAGTGTGGTTGACTTGAATTGAAGTCAAGTAAGTTCCTTGATTTTGTAGCGAATTCTCTCTTATGATTCTTACCTCCACATGTTTTTTGGTCTATCCACCTTGAAACATTTAGATTTATTGAGATTTATCTTACCGATTGTTTAGAAGGCTTTGTATTCTTGTTCTATCTGGCATTGGTAGCAAAAATCCTTCAATAACAATGACAAATCCTTTTGATTTATGTATTTTGGAGAGAAGTAGTATCTTCTAATATTGGTCAAGGTTTATTATGAAGCATAGTGATTAATATATCATAGGATGGAGGTAATTTCTTCAAAGGCACAATCATATCTATTGTTGGAAACAAAGAGTGTGCAAAAAAATAGAGACAAGCTCATAACAAAGTTGATAAAATATGCAGCTGGCCTCTCTCTAGTCCATGATGACAACTTAATAGACTCCATGATTGAAAATAGAAAGAGTTTGTGCAGAAAAATAAAGACAAACTCCACAAAAAGCTTGAGAAAATACTCATCTGGCCTCTCTCTAGCCCATGGTGAAAACTAAACAAGCTCAATGATGCAATAAGCTCTTCCAAAAAGTGTATGTATGTAATGAAGAAGTTGTTACAATAGTCAAACATAGTAATCTATTTGTACATGTATACTAGAGCTAAAAAAACATCCAAAAAGCATAAAAAGCACCTAAGAAAGCATGAATTTTAGCACGAGTTTTAATATCCCATTGAATTCAACAAAATAGCACCTACGTTGGATCTCTTACATTTTTTCCTCCTTAATGAGATGATCAAGAGTTTGTCATTTGACAATATGCATTGCATAGTATTGCTCATGATGGACTTGTGAAGGCAATTGGTATGAATACTCTTTCATACACACATAAGATTTGCAATAAGCTCTCAACCAAGCAAATAGAACGGATTATCTATTGTCATTCTAATCTTCATATGTTGCAATTTATACATGAAATGCTAATGGAAAGATAGGTGAAAAGTTGATATTTAGACATCATAATTTTAGGCCACTGTGGATGGTGGAGAATATCACTTAAGAACTTGAAACATCCTAAAATAGGAGTCAATAACAAAGAAGAGCAAATCTTTCGTGATCTCTACTTAGAGCTTGATGAAATTGATTTACGAGCCTCTTCCACGCGCTCACGGAACATTATACATGAGAGAAGTAGAGGAAGATCCATTGCATGTAGTGGTATAACAATTTCCACTCCAAATATGCCTTTTACAATATATGATATAATTGAGACGGGTCTGGGAAGTGGTTCTCCTACGACGTAAGTATGGAGAATATGGTGGTGTTCATGTGTCTACTCTTGGAGATTTTAGAGAGTAAGGACTCAGAATACAATGATGAGGGAAATATTCTTAGTGATAGTGATTATCACACAATACCTTCTTGTGATGACAACGATGATGATGCAATTGAGGAGGAAGATGAAGATTGTGATTTATGAGTCATGAGTTGTTATGTATTTATGACACTTGTCATGTGACCATTTGACATTGACTATAGTTGGTATGCTTACCTTTATATGACTCATCGATGTGAAATCTTGAAAATTGAAAGACAATTGAAATCACGATTTATAAATATGCCATTTTTTTGTCACGTCCCTTGAAAGTAGTATTAAAACTCTTGAGTGACATTGGAGTTTCCAACTTTGAAGAATCAGCGTCGGTCTTAAATATTTTGTAATCTTAGTCTATGTGTGTTTCAAATTGTGATGTTAAACAATGAATGTTCATGAGTCATGTGTCAATTCATTTTTAGGTTTTCATATTGCTAAATGCTTACATAGTACATACATGATACTAGTCATCATTTGTTTAGGTATGTGCTATATTGTCTATGTATTGTTTTAGTATCATGCCCATTCAGGCACTATCATCTACGTACATATTATACGACTATTATAAAATATACTTGAAAAATATGAATTTAATTTTTGAATGTACGCAACCACCATATGCCAAAGGTTTTATAGTTTGTTCAAACCATGTGTTTTCATACATGAATTAATCATACGTCATTGTACCATGGTTGGATTGGTGCTCGCACTTATCACAATATGATATTCGAACCAAACATACCAACTCACCGAACGCATTGAATGTACTGTCTTTATTCAATGTGCCATTTGCGAAAAATGCATAATAAAAAAACATAATTGCATATATACTACATGAAGATGAATACATACTTCGTACGTTGATGAACATTCAAAATTGCATTCATACACACATATATATATGCTAAAAAATGTGTATATATTACATTTTCTTATTTGCTTTTATATTTCATGGAACACACCAAACCTCAAGGTTCCATGCAGTTCTCGAACCAAACACTCACCATATGCACCAAACAAAACGAACCGTTCCAACTTGCATCATACAAGACCAGTATGGTGCCATAGTCTTTGTAATCCAACCTTTACAATTGAGAACTAGGACTGTTTTTCCTATGCATTTGATCACACTTACTGCCTCTTGTCTAGACATGTAAATATCTCAACAAATATAGATTCATGCACATTACACTTGGATGTTTAAATTGATATTTGAGTATTTGAATAGTTCAAACCAAGAATAAAGTCCCAAGCTTTTCTCTCTAGAGAGATTTTTATGTTTTCTCTCACTTTCTCATGCCTATGAGTGAATGAGGTTGGTGACTTTTTGATCGATTTGGTGAGGAGAACCCCCCCTTGAGTAGAAGGTGTCCTGGGAAGTGCATCACCCTATCTTCCTGAAGAACGTAGTCCCGGGGTCTTTCTTCTACAAAAGATTTTCTATAGACGCCACTGAGTCTTACCCTCAGATATGTGGAGAACTACATACAAACATGTTAAAATATTTTGACTTTAATTTTGGATATATCAGCAGTCAAATCTACGTATCCATCTATGCCTGTTTATGGCTGTGTACATTTGCTTCAGTTTTAGTCAATATGGTGTGTGCATTGAGCTGTTATTATATTTCATAGATGATTTGCATGAAATTTCAGTGTAGACTCCTTTGTGCATGAGTATTATTTTTCTTAATTCAAGTTAAGGTCAATGCACTTTCTAGTTAAACTTAGAACCATGTTTGATTCACAGAAAGATTTAAGTATGTTATGCAAACATTTTATATTCGAGAGAAAGATATATGTACATATTGTCTTTTCTGCTAGTTATAAAGGGAAGCATAGATTTCTGGAATATTTTGTATTGATAGGATTCAGTACCTGAAATGTGGCAGATTTGCAGTGTAACGAAAGATAGCTGCTCTTTGAATGATTATGTACCAGCAAAACTTCTTATAAAGGGAGGTATTGTTGTCAATGCTGATAGACAGGAGATTGCAGATGTTTATATTGAAGATGGAATCATCAAGTCAGTTGAACGAAACATCAAGGTGTGCAATCCAGATTATCTCAACCCACTCGTTGAACCCTTATTTCACTTCATGAGGTCCTACATTAGTTGCATTGTATATAGAACCAATCAGAGTTTTGCATCCCCCATGTTCAGCCTTTATTTTATTACATGCAACTTAGCTCATGATAAAAAGTTCCTGCGTGTCATGTGTTTGTATCTGATAAAAGCAAGACTGAAGGACGAGTCTGGAGCTGGATGATTGGTTCCAATATTTTGATTAAGGTAGAATATAAAGTATCACTCTAGAAAAGGAGAAAAAAACCTGTCAGTTGAGCCTGATGTCCTTAGCTGTACATGAAGGTGGATATTAGAAATATCAATTTCTGATAATGACCTGAAAGTCTTCACTCAGATTTGGACATGTCAAATATTTCAGCTTAAAAGAGAAGACAGTCTTGAAAAATCAAGATGTGAGAAACGATAATCTGAAGCATCAGCAAACATTTTTTAAACAGAATTCAATGCACTTAGATCTTTTTGGATTGAGTGCTGTATACCCAATCACTGATGTGTTCCACTTGATACTGGTTTCAAATCACATGCACATTTACACATGCTATCAATACAGTGTGCATATGCTTACACATGTTGATGTGCATTTTGGCAATCTTATCTATGATTTTTGAACAGATTATCTATCATGGCTTTATGTTAATATCCCTTTCTATTTGTGTTTACATGACTTTCCATCTTCAGGCCTTTGATGAGATTCAAGTCATTGATGCTTCAGGCTATTATGTAATGCCAGGTACTGTGTAAATAAAGGAAGCAGTTTGTCGTTTTCATGATTCCAGCTGTCACCTATTTTTCTCAGAGCATGGCAAAGTGGGTATCTTATGAGAGAAGAAATATCAAATAAGCTGAAAAGTATATCTCAAGTTCAAACAACATGGCCATAAGGTCAATCAGTTCGATAAGATTCATGTCAAAGGAATATTATACTATCAAGTATAGAGTTAGAAATCGCTTGAATAAAATGTTTGCGTGATTCTGATAGGAATTAGATATTACACAAGAAACCATGATTTACTTCTGGTTCTTTCTGTATCCAGTATTCCATCCCAGTTAAAAATGCAGCTGTATTGGCCTCTTGCTCAGTCTGACATTTCTTTGCATATCTAACAGTTGAAAATTCAACCACATGTCTGGAAAGATAATGAGTACCATTGACTATCTATGCATTCCTTTGTCTCTTGATTATCTGACTTCTAAATCAAATATCCGGTCACAATTTGTTATGAATTCCATTTTTTGAATATAATAACACAAGGAATTGGATTGAAGTCATCTCTAAAAGCACTAAAAGGCAAATCAAAGAGCTCAATACTGCCACAAAAACAACTCCGATTTTCATATTTTCCTCTATGGGCAAAACCTTCAAAGTCATTAGTGGTTTCTGAATCTCAATACATGTATGTAGCAAACATGTATGATAAAGTCTGTTGCACAGCATTCCACTAGGACTATATTCTCTGGTATATATTCATGATAAGAATGACACATCAAAACAACAAAAAGTATGTATGTAATCATATCTTGCTTCCTAGCATATGGGGAATGGTAAGACTACTTGGGTAAATGGTTTCAGGAGAAGTTTTGGCGTTCTACTAGGGAGCATTTACCTTAGTTCATGTGCTGCTAGAAAATCAGGGACTTCGAAAAAATTACCTTAGTTTGATGTGGATTCTGGATTCAGGTGCATCCTTTCATGTGACTTTTATCAAGGAGTGTTTTGCTACTTTTCACGTAGGAAATCATGGCCATGTTTACCTTGGCAACAAACATGCATGTGCAATTGAAGGTATTGACACGACACACCTGTCTTTAGGTGATGCCAGTGAGCTGATTTTGCATGATAAGCATTATGTACCAGCTCAAAAAAGCCTACCGTCAGTTGGGCAGATGGATATGCATGGATATTACTTGCATTTGAAAAAGGCTCTTGGAAGCTAGTGAAAGGCTCAAGGCTGATTGTAAATGGCACAAAAAAGTGTACGTTTTATTGCTTGCGTGACATTTTTGTAATGAATGTCAATATGGAGAAAGAGTGAAAAGTTCCTTCTATTCTGATCTGTTTCATAAATCTTATCTTCTTGATCTTGTGCATTCCAATATCTGTAGCATGCATACCAAATCTACTGGGGGTGCTTTGTATTTCATTTTGTTTGTAGATGGTCATTCCAAGTAAATTTGGGTTCATTTGTTAACATTCAATGAAGCCATTGCTGCATTCACAAAGTTTCATGCATTTGTGAAAGTTGAAATGTTTATGCAAAGATAATGGTGAGTTCGTTCACAAGTGCTGAATTTGTAGCAGGACTTTGTGTGAGGGTGACATGCATGCTGTCCATATCTAATCTCCCTCGTGGATTTTGTCTTGCATGAATTTTGTGGAGAGGCTTTGAAAACTGCAATACACATTAATCGATCATCTCATAAGTCCTTAAAAGGTGGAGTCCCTAAAGAGGTTTGGTTTGGCAAACCGACTTCATATGACCATCTACACATCTTTACCTATGATGCTTTTATGCTTATTAAGCTTGGCTTGAGGAGTAAATTAGATGCCAAATCCATAAAACGAATCTTCGTGGGTTATGGACATGAAGGTGAGATGGGCGGCAGGATATGGCTATCTCAGCTCAGGAATACATGCGAAAAAATAATTGTGCCTCTAAAGTTGATCATAAAGGGGTCAAATTTCAGCATGAACAGCCATCCATCAAGCCTGAAATTACACCTCAGGATCAGCCAAATATGGCTGGAAACGAAGATGAGCCAGTGGTTTTTGAGCCAGATGATATTGGACAGCAAATTCAGGCTCGTGAAGCTTCATATGGAGCCACCTATTCATGCTGAAAGTAGGGCTGAACATGATATACAACAGCCCTTAAATGATGATATTGTCATTCTTCCTAATGTAGATCCATTGGCAGAAAATGTTGATCATTGGGTGAGGAGATCTACACGATATAGGAGGCCCATAAACAGATATGAACCCTCTTTGCATTATATCAGATGAGGGTGAGCCTCTTACATTTAGAGAGACCAAGTAATGTGAGCACAAGGAGGAGGAGGAGGAGGAGCTTGCAATGCATGAAGAGATTAAAGCCTTACATGCCAATGATACTTGGAATTTAGTTGAGTTTCCAAAGATAGGAAAGCCATTCCTAATAAATGGGTCTACAAATTCCAAACAGCTGATGACGAAACCAAGTACAAGGCAAGGCTAATTGCAAAGGGATATGCGCAAAAAGAGGGCATTGATTTCCAAGAAGTGTTGTCTCTGGTGATTAAAATGACCACATTGTGTGTTATTTGCTCTTACAGCTGCCTTGGATTTGGAGTTATTATAAATGGATGTTAAAACAACTTATTTGCATGGTGATTTAGATGAAGAACTCCGGATGAAACACGAAGAAGGATATGCCATTCCAATAAAAGAGCATCTTGTATGCAAGTTGAAAAGGAGTTTGTATGGGTTGAAACAAGCACCCAGGCAATGGTATAAGAAGTTTGATGCATTCATGCTCAAAGTTTCAAAAGAAGCCATGCATACCATTGTTTGTACACCAAAAGAGGATGATGATGGCAATCTAGTCCTTCTAGTGCTGTATGGTGATGATATACTACGAGCTGGAAAGAAAAGAGCACTCTAAATGCTTTAAAACAACAGCTGACCTCTGCCTTCTCAATGAAAGACCTTGTGGAAGCTGAGCATATTCTTGGAATGAGGATAGAAAGGCAAAAACAACAACACATATTGTATTTGTTACAAGAAAAATACATTGAAAAAGTTATCGAAAGATTTAACATGGCTGATGGGAAACCCTTTGAGTGCCATTGCAGCCACATGTGAAGCTTTCCAAGGATGATTGTCCAAAAGTGATGAAGCAAACAACTATATGGAAGGTGTTCCATATGCACCAGGTTGTGGTTCACTTATGTATGCATTGTTTGCTACTAGGCCAAACATTGCCCATGCAAGGGGAGTTGTAACCTGATTTATAGGTAATCTTGGCAAAGCTCATTGGAATCAAGCTAATTCTATTCTTGGATATTTGAAAGGGACCAAAAGTAAGTGCCTATGCTATGAGAAGGATCCATTGGAATCCAAAGATTATGTGATTTTGACATGGAAGGAGATGTGGATACGCGGAAATCCACAAGTGGCTATGTATACACCCTTTCATGAGGAGCTATTTCACAGTGCTCTAGACTTTAGAGGATAGTTGCACTATCTACTATAGAGGTTGACTATATTTCAGCCTTGTAGGCTTCCAAGGAACCCATTTGGTTAGCTTGCATGTGGAGTGAGTTTGGGATGCTTGAAAAGGCATGTGTTCTTGGATGCGATAGTCAAAATGCCATATGTTTGTCAAAGAATGCCATATTCGATGCTCATACAAAGCATATTGATGTGAGATACCACTTCATTAAAGATGTGTTAGAGGATTGCCTAATTTCTTTGATGAAGGTAAACACTTGGCAAGATCTTGCAAATGTCCTCACCAAGTGTGTACCCAAGGCACTGCAGCAGCTATGTATACACATGGTGGGAGTTACTTAGCTCAAAGGAGTCTCTTTGGTTCTTTAAGTAGGAGGGAGGTTGAGATAAAGCCCCAAAGGACTCTCCTTTTGTATATTTTGATCCTTCTAGGTGATAACTCTTTTCGAGAGCTTTTGGGATATATTTTTATATATCCTAAATGTTAGGTTTTAGGCCCACAAGCAATATTGAGACAGAGCAAATAGAGACAAGATGGAGAACAAACAAGATAAGAGAGATAAAGCACCCTAGCTCCACATATATTCTATATATTACATGACATAAAGTACATGAAGTTACACGTAGCATGTAAAGATGCGTCGAACATAGATTGCTGTAGTCTGGTGCTGCTCATAACTTCACGATCTTCATAGCTGAGATCTCCTCCTTCAAAATATATAAGCCGTAAGGTTGCTATTCACCTTGAAGAGTATGAAAAAACAAAGCTCAACTCTCCCAAGTGAAGGTAAGACCCCAATGCCAAGCTCTTGCTTAGCTCGCATAATCTATAAGAGTCATCTTTCTTCTCGTGGAATAAAACAGATGCTCGTCGAGGTGAAACTCTTGGTCTTATTAAGACTTTCTTCAAAAGATTATCGAATTGAATCTTGAGCTCCTTTGATTCATCTATGTTAAATCTATATGGTGCTCTAGAATATGGTTCACTCCTTAGATACAGGTCATCGTCCTAGGTGGAGGTATACCAAGTAGGTTCTCAAGAAATATATCAGCATATTCTCTCAAAAGATTTTTCACATATTCGGAAGCTTTTCATCATTATCTTCCTCATGTAGATTATTCACATACACTACAAATGTTTTACTTCCATCACCTATATCTCTAATTATCTGCATAGTAAAAATGAGAATAGGCTTAGGATTATGCGCATCACCTAGAATGTGGATAGATTCACATCTAACCTTAAAGTAACTTAGCTTTGTTCACAATCAATCATTGCAAAATTTTGAACTAACCAATCCATGCCCTATAATTGTGTCACAGTGTTTCATTTCAATCACATGAAAACTCCAAGAAAAACATAAATATGAAAAAGTAGACGCAAAGTTTTCAATGTATCCTTTCGTATAGTAACGTAAAGTAGAGTCACGACACTTACTATTGGAAGTGAGGTAGGCCCAAATAATAATATACATAGGTTTACAAGATCTTCCAACAGGTGAACCTGAACATACACACCTTAAGACTCAAAGTTAGATGAATGAGAAATAGAGAGAGAATACACAATTTTCAAAGTGCAACGTTAAGCTCAATGCTTACCTACACTATCTATTATGAATGTCAAATTACAATGTGTGTAAATGACACAAAACTGAATGTGTGCTTACAAAACCTGAATCTAGGCTGAATTTAGGGTTCTAGATATAAGAAATTTGTGCATAAAGTGTCTAAGAGGTATGAAAAAGGTATGAAAAGTGTGTGTATGTGTGATTGAAGTGAATAGAAACAGTTTTAGAATTGTTTGTACAACAAACCCTAATTCTGAAAATAGGGTTTCAGAAAACCTAAATGAGAAATTGACCTGAATAGCAAGAAAAACTCTTTGTGTTGAAGTAAAGGCACAAAGCCTTGGAACAACAGCAACAAAAGAAGAAGAACTGAATTTAGAACATGCTACTTGCAAAACTGAGCTAAAGCTGATGGTTGGCTACCAAAATCTCCTTCAAATCTGCACCAAAACTTAGGAACACCTCATCCAAGAGTTAGAGCACGTCAATAGGCCTGGACTGATCAATGAGTGATGCTCAACTATGACCCTCAAGCCCTTCTTTTATAGAATTTAGAAGCTTTAACGAAAATTTGGTGAAAAGCTTGTGAAAAACACAAAAAAAATTGCATTAAACTTAAAAAGCGATCAGTTTCTGGTGGCTAAAAATTGCTTTTGGAGTAAAAATCTCCAATGATCTCCTGATCTAGCCATCAGCTAGGCAAGAGAGTTAGCTTCCTTGATGCTCATGAGTTGAGAATTATAATACGTAAAAAAAACTTTTTGAAATTAGGATTAGGGTTTTGCATTTTTGGACCTTTGATGACATAATGTTATATACCAAATGAAAACTCTCCTCAAGTACTATCTGAGAAGCTAATAAAAACTTTTGACCTTCTGTGATCAAAATTTGGCGAAGTATAAAAAATTAGGGTTGCTGGAAATTAGGGTGTTGAGTTATTTTGACATTGTTTCCAACAATCCCTCCTTCAATGTCATAATGGCATAAGGTTCAATAATGTGTAAAGCTTCAGATGTTTGTAATTATATCTCTTGACTTCCATCCAATGAATCTTGAGTGGATTGTGCATGAACTTGGATACTCGAGAAACTGCAAATTGAATGCCGGGACATGTATTACATAAATAGATCAAGCATCCATCTGCTTGACTATATAAAGTAGCATCAAAAGGTTTTGAATTTGCTTCTACGTGTAATGACACATTAACATCCATAGGTGTTTGCATAGGTTTGGAATCTGTCATTTCAAACCTTTCAAATAATTTCTCAATGTATTTTTGCTGTGTTATGTAGATACACTTATTCTTGTATTTGAACTCAATCCCAAAATAATAATGTAAAATACCTAAATCATTCACATCAAATGTATGCTTAAGTTATGCTCAAAAAAACTGAAGGTCTGAATCCTTGGGAGCTGTCATAATCATATCATCTTTTTTTGCTTTAACATAAAGAGTAGGAGAAGCTTTTGAATTTTCAAAACCAATAGATAAAAGATAGAGATGTATCTTTTCATACCATACTCTTGGTGCTTGCTTTAAACCATACAATGTTTTAATAAGCTTGCATACTAAATGCTCTTTACCTGTCTCTTTAAAACCTTTTGGCTATTGAACGTAGACATCTTCATGAAGATCACCATTAAGAAAGGAAGTTTTTATATCTAACTAGTATACATTCCAATCGAAGAATGCAACAAGAGAAAGTACTATTTTGACTACTGTCATTCTAGAAGTAGGTGCAAAAGTCTCATCATAGTCAATTCCTTTCTTTTGTGTATAACCTTTGATAACTAACCTTGCGCGTAATTTACCTCATTCGCTTGTTCTTTCCTTGTCTGACTTCTTGGTCTACTTGTGAAGTTCTTTATACCACTGTCCTTCAAAGTTTGATATAACCACCTCGAAGTATTCTTGAAAACTAGTGCAATGTCTTCTTGTTCTTCAGTATCTCTTTCTTCTAGAATTCTCGAACTTTCTCTAACTTCATAAGTTGGAACTTTAAGAGGTACTGATGACAGACTAGATGTAATTGAGGAAATAAAATTTTCTGTGTACCTTTATAAAGTACAACTTTTGGGGTTTGAGAAGGTTCATCACCCCCCTTGTATGGCTGAGTGTAAGAATCCAAATTCCTTCAAAAAAATGCATAGTCATCTTCCTTCATGAAATTTGGAGTCTCTTCCTTCTTATCATAAATCTGACTTTTTGAAATATACGCATTGCATGAGAGTAGGATATCACCTGTTTCTGGAACATATAATTTGTATCTTTTGCTTTCAATTGCATAATCAATAAAAATAGCTTCAATGGCTTTTACATCAAGCTTACCACGATCTTTTTTCTCAATGAGAACATAAGCTAGAGAACCAAAAACTTTGAAGTAATTCGCATTGGGATTCTTACCATAAGATCTGATGTTCTTTAAAGCTTTTGCGGAAGAGCTCTTCAGAATGTGATTAGCTATAAGTATTGCATCAAACCAAAATTTAGGAGGAAGCGTTTTGGATGATATCATGCTACACATCATCTCAACAAGTTGATGGGAGATACCTTTTTCTTTAAGAAAAGATTTGAAGTCTTTTGACATGTACTCTCCTCCTTTATCACTTCTTAAAATCTGAATTTTTATCTTACTTTCATTTTCAACCATAGCTAAGAACTTCTTGAAAGTAAGAAAAACCTTTGACTTTGCTTTAAGACCATAAATCCATGAAAATCTTAAAAAATCATCAATAAATACGACGAAATACCTGTAACCTTGAATAGAATCTGTTCTCATAGGACCATTCACATTTGAATGTATGATCTTTAACTTCTTTGTGGCCATGATGTATCCATGTTTCTTGAAAGGAAGTTTGTGAAGCTTTCCTTCAAGACATTCTTCACATGATTCTGCATTATCTGGTAAAGCAAAAGTAGGCAAACTCTCCACCATTCCATGATCTTTGATATGCTTGAGAGCTATGTAACTCATATGACCAAATTCTCCTTAGGTGTAGAGGACCTAGCAACATTAGCATGACTAATTTTGGACAATACAAACATGCCAATTCTGTTTTCACCTTGAAGTAGACAATGCTCCTCATTAGGTGAGAGGATCTGATATCAATCTTTCTTAAAAACAACTTTATATCTATCCGTCAAGAAAGTAGATATCGAGACCAAATTCTTCTTCAATTTTGGAACACAAAGAATATTAGAAATTGTGAAATTTCCATCTACGCTTTACTTTAGGTTTACTTCTGCAATGGTCACTCTTCTACCTGAAGAGTTAGAAAGTGAAGCAAATATCTTCCTACAACTTGTCATATGCTTAGTAGCTCCAGAATAAAAAAATCCAAGGATTTTTAGAGATTGCATTTAATGCTTCTTGATCAAAAGCTAATCCTTCAATATTGACACATGCATAATATTCTTCATTTGAAGACTTAGATTTTGAATCATTTTAGCACTATTACCTGAAGCTCTTTTCTTCTCATTATAAATCCACTTTTTGCATTCTGCTATGAAATGACCTCGTTTCTTGTAGTAGTGGCGAATTCTTTTCTTTGAAGTAAATGTAGTGGAATTAGAATTCTCTTTCAGTGTGGAAGTGGTAGAGCTAGATGTGGTAGAAAATAAAGTGGAAGACTTATTTTCCTTTTTACTTTGATGACTCTTCTTCTACTTCTTTGTTGTCTCCTTTTTCTTCTTACCCTTTGATGATGATAACATGGCTTCATCATTCTCTTCCATACTCCTTTGTTGATTGATCTTCATCTTGAAGTAATTCATCTTGAAGTAATAGGAACTGAGACTCTTCAAATGAAATTTCTCCATCTCTCATAGAGAGATAAAGAAGTAACGAAAGAACAAAATGAAGATGGAAGTGAATTTTTACCATCTCCTCATTAGAAATATTGACTCCAACATTAAGTAATTGATCACGTAAGTCTTTGAGGTTCAAAATATGTGATTGAACTGACTCACCAACTTTCATCCTTGTGTTGGCTAACTCTCTCCTTAGATGAGCTTTCCTAGTAGGATTTCTGCTTCGATAGAAATTCCTTAACTCCAACCAAGCTTGACGAGAGGTTTTGCGTGACCTGATTTTGGGTATAATATGCCTCTTGACTCACATAGCAATGAATGAAAGTGCTTGTGCATCCCTTGAATCCCATTTGGATTGCTCTTTTGTAGAAAGTAATCTAGTAGTATCACGGACTCCGGGTGATAAAAGAGTTTCTTCTTCTTCTTCAACAACCTCCTATTGAGAAGAAATTTGAGAAGGAGGTCTTTTGGAAGATGAAGCAACATCCTCTCCTCTTTGTTTTTGCCTTGAATACTTTCCATTGACAATATTCCACAAGTCTTCAGATACTAATAAATTCATCATCATAAAACTCCACATTGGATAGGTAGACATTCCTTCAAGCTTACCTTCATTCTCAAGTCTATAATCACTCATCTTGTTAAGGGTGTATGTCAAGTATGCTCTGATACCAAATGTTGGAAGTGAGGTAGGCCCAAATAATAATATACACTGCTTTACACGATCTTCCAAAAGATGAACCTTAGCATACACACCTTAAGGCTCAAAAAACTAGATGAATGAAAAATAGAGAGAGAATACACAATTTTCAGAGTGTAACGCTAAGCTGAATGCTTACCTACACTATCTATGAATGTCAAATTACAATGTGTGTAAATGATACAAAACTGAATGTATGCTTACAAAACATGAATCTAGGCTGAATTTAGGGTTGTGTATACAAGAAATTGTGCATAAAGTGCCTAAGAGGTATGAAGAGTGTGTGCATGTGGGATTGAAGTAAATAGAAACAGTTTCAGAACTGTTTGTACAACAAACCATAATTTTGAAATTAGGGATTTAGAAACTCTAAATTAGAAATTGACCTAAATAGCAAGAAAAACTCCTTGTGTTGAAGTAGAAGGCACAAAGCCTTGGAACTAACAACAACAAAAGAAGAAGAACTGAATTTAGAACTTGCTACTTACAAAACTCATCCAAAGCTGAAGGTTGGCTTCCAAAATCTCCAAATCTGCACCAAAACTTAGGAACACCTCCTCCAAGAGTTAGAGCACTTCAATAGGCTTTGAGTGATCAATGGGTGATGCTTAACTATGACCCCCAAGCCCTTATTTTATAGGCTTTAGAAGCTTTGACAAAAATTTGGTGGAAAGCTTATTAAACTTAAAAGGTGATCAAGTTTTGGTGACTAGAAACTCCTATTGGAGTTAAAGACTCCAACGATCTCCTGATCTAGCCATCGGCTAGGCAAGAGAGTTAGCTTTTCTTGATGCTCATAACTTAAGGAATCATAATATGCAAAAAAACGTTTGAGCAAAAATTAGGGCTAGAGTTTTCTTGCATTTCTAGAGATTGGACCTTTGATGACATAATGTTATATAGCAAATGAAAGCTCTCCTCAAGTACCATCTTATGAACTAATAAAATTTTTGACCTTCTATGACCAAAATTTGGCTAAGTACCAAAAATTAGGGTTGCTAGAAATTAGGGTTTTCTGATATTTTGACATTGTTTCTAACACTTACTGTCAGACAGGTTGATCCATAGGGATCATTTCATTTGATCCACAGGTAGCGGAGTTGTTTATCCAGCATGTCTTCAGATTGCATGGGTTGTTGACATCCATAGTTTCAGATAGGGATGTCAGATTTATAGGACCAAGCGGGTCAACCAGTTTTTAGAGGACATATTGAGGGCATATATGTCTTGAGAGGGAGACAGATTGGGATAGTATTTGGCACTATTTGCATTTGCTCTCAGTACCATAGGTATGTCACAGAAATGTCCTAGTGCTTTGGAGTTCTTAGAAAACGTCCAAGCAAATTTAGAAATAGCTAAAGCCAAGATGCAGCTTCTTAATGTTATATAGCAAATGAAAGCTCTCCTCAAGTACCATCTTATGAATTAATAAAAATTTTAGACCTTCTATGACCAAAATTTGGCTAAGTACCAAAAATTAGGGTTGCTAGAAATTAGGGTTTTGTGATATTTTGACATTGTTTCCAACACTTACTGTCAGACAGGTTGATCCACAGGGATCAGTGCATGTGATCCACAGGGATCAGTCTATTTCATCTACAGGGATCAATCCATGTGTGTGAGGGACAAGGGCCAGCTAGCCAAGGTCCCAAGCTCGGGGGATACCCTAAGGTACTTTGGTAGTAATGGGAACTGCTTTGGTAGTAATGGGAATAAGTGTTGCATGATGGCCACATGTTCACACTAGACTATTCCAGATCATTGCTATTCTTAGAGTATATCATTGCTATTTTTAGAGTACAAGAGGGTATATATGGATGGGAGGAGAGTCAGATTGGGATAGTATTTGGCACAATTTGCATTTGCTCTCAGTACCATAGGTATGTCACAGAAATGTCCTAGTGCTTTGGAGTTCTTAGAAAACGTCCAAGCAAATTTAGAAATAGCTAAAGCCAAGATGCAGCAAGAAGCTGATAGGGCTCAAGAGTACGCTGATAGGAAAAGATCTCTTAGATCTTTAGAGGTAGGAGATAGAGTCTTTCTTCAAGTACTAGCTAGATCTACTTCATTATCCACAGGGAAGTGTAGTACGCTATCGCCAAGGTTTTGTGGACCTTAGAACATAGATAAAAAGCTAGGTGAAATTGCATACCGATTAGATTTTCCTCCAAATTGAAGAGTTCATCTAGTGTTTCATTCAGTGTTTAGGGAGAATAATCTAATAGAAGGTATTATTTCTTTGCAAGAAAGTAAAAGCATGGATCATTCTCCAGATAGGATACTAAATCGGAGACAGAAGCGATTTAGGAATCATGTCGTCCAGGAGTATTTAGTAGCCTGGAGAGGATTACCACTTACTGACTCTATTTGGGAATCAGAAGCTCTAGTTCAAAAGTACTTTCCCTCATTGATCATTGAGGACAATGATCTTTAGAAGTGGGAGAGAGTGTCAGACATTGATCCACATGGATCAGTGCATGTGATCCACATGGATCAGTGCATGTGATCCACAGGGATCATTGATCCACAGGGATTAGTCTATTTGATCTACAGGGATCAATCCATGTGTGTGAGGGACAAGGGCCAGCTAGCCAAGGTCCCAAGCTCGGGGGATACCCTAAGGTACTTTGGTAGTAATGGGAACTGCTTTGGTAGTAATGGGAATAAGTGTTGCATGATGGCCACATGTTCACACTAGACTATTCCAGATCATTGCTATTCTTAGAGTATATCATTGCTATTTTTAGAGTACAAGAGGGTATATATGGATGGGAGGAGAGTCACACACATCATTCAAGCAATTTCTTACACTTACTCCATCATTTGCTTTGTCAATTGTTACACATTCCTTAATGATGTTTATCGCCTTCACTTCCACAAGGCTGAAAGATTGTCTTGTTTAAGCATTCAAATGTGTATGATGTCCTTGCTTGCCGCAACAAAAACACATAGAGAGTCTTCTTGCCCACTCAATAAAATCAGGGTAGTGCTGCCAATGCGTTAATGCCTCCTTTGGGTTTCTCCCTGAGCATGATTCTTACCTTGATTATTAAAAGATGAAGTCTTCTTTGAATTATTCATGTTTGTTGTGGCACGTCTCCGTGGCTTATGTCTCGTCGTAAGGAATTTGGTTCTATTTGCCTTCTGCATATTGAACTTCTCCATCTTCTCGTAATTTTCGACCATTGCTATAATATCTAAGGAATCAATAGATCCATATCCCTTCACTTGATAATGAAGCTTCTCACGAAGCCCTTCAATAAACTTGCTCTACAGAGCATCCTTGCTAACCTTCAATGCATATTTGTGAAGATGTAGAAACTTCTCTTTATACTCATTAACAGAAAAGCTATGCTTGCAACTCTTACATTGTCAAAATTTTAGAACTCCATCTTCTTCTCCATATGGTAGTGTGGAGAATAGTAATGTTTTTCTTCTTCCTTCTTGAATTCCTTCCACAGAACTGGTCAGAATGTGTCCAAGTTTGCATATAGGATTTCCATCATAGATTTGCGATTCCACGCAGGTGTAGAATCCAAACCTTTGCCTTGGACTTCTCACCCAATTGTCGAGGATCAAAGAAATCGTGTAGCTCTTCGATCCATGCCTCCAGATCTTCATCGCTCTTCTTCTCACCATCTAATCGTTCAATTTTACCTTCTTGAAAACTTGGTTGAGAACTCACCAGCCTCTATATGTGCATGATTGCATATCTATCTTGCTCTAGACATGCTAGATGTTCCTACTCCTTCATCCACTTCATCATTAAGCTCCACGAACAAATTTGTGATGCCTTGTGATTGCTTTTCGATTTGTTCTTTCCGTGACTCTCCAAGAAGCTTCTAAATAAGCTCCTTTTTTGCTCACGAATCTTTTGTGTCAAGCCTTCTATATGTTCTGAGGATTGGTTGTGCTCTGATACCACTTGTAGCACTTCCACAATCACAAGCCTCCAATCACTCAAGAAGAGTAGAAGAGAGAAAACAAACTTGCACATATAAGAGAAAGTCTTAGGAGCAAAGAAGACAAGATGTGATATAGAGAAAGAGAAGAATCGGATACAATAGCTTATGGCATATAGCTTCGTGATGAAGCCTCGACCTCTCGACCATCCTCGAGCTATCTCAATCTCATTCACACTTGCACTCTCAATCTCACTCTCATTCACAGTCACAAAGTAATTTTGTGTTTTGCGGCCTCTTCTTTTACAACAGAGCAATCTTTGTAAAACAAAATTATCCTCCCTTCTCAAGGAAGTGTGTGATCTATCAAATTTAGCCAAAGTCGTGTTTCCCATTGTTGCATGTTGAACTTTTGCAAAAGCATGGGTTTTAGTGATGAGCTTCTTTATTTAGCAACACCTATCAAAAGTAGAAGGAAAAAGCAATTAAAAGACATATCTGTCAAGATCCATAATATGCACGAGAATGTGTATGCATCAAAATCACGTATTTGAATAATAATAATAGAGAAGACCACTTTTTTTTTCAAAGTGTCGAAAAAAACAACACTTATCTAGGCTTTGTAACTTAAAAATAGTGCAGAACTCGAAAATGCTTGTGAAAAGAAAAAATGTTGATCTCTTGAATCTGCACAATAATGTTAGAAATGCCTAGATCCAAATCGGCCTCCAAGTATCAATTTTCAGCCCTCCCAAGTTCAAAACTTTAGAGCGAGAATAAAATCAAGCCATTATTTTACACTGAACTAATTTCAGAGCCCGAAACGAGGTACTTAAAACATGATTCGTAAAATTTTCAGAGAAACACTTTTGTTGTACTATGCGTACTCTACCTTTCTCTCATAGAGCATTGTTCTCCATTCTTTCATCTTCATGTTCAATTTTTCATTAGAACATGATGCAAATAAGGTGTAGAGAGAGAATATAAAAATTGTCATTCCTAGATTTTGTCTATGTGCATAAAATGACCTAAGTATTCATTCTATAACATTATCCATACAACGTATAATAGAAAGTTCAAAATGAATTATTTCACTATCATAAGGCTTATTATATTATACCTCACCATGATTACACTAGATTACAGCTCATTACACTGAGATTACACCATATTACACCACATTATACCACATTACATGGCGATTACAATGTGATTATACCACATTACACTTAAATTATATCATATTACACCACATTACACTCTATTACACTTGGATTACATCGTATTATACCACTACTTCATTGTATCTCAATTATCCATAATCCATTACACTTTAATCATTCCTATTTTCCATTACAAATTACTAGAGTTATCCATTGCAAGTGATTTCAATTTTGCTTTCCCATCGAACATTTGTTATTATTATTCATAGTCATTAGTCTCAATCATTATCCACCACATTCTACTCGTTTTATTCCATTAGTCATCCATTTTCCTTATCTCATCATTAATCACTTTTTCTCTACCCTTTTGCATATAGACTATCATAGATATAGCACTCCATACACCCCTCCCCCCCCAACTTTCATGGGCATCTCCACATGCATACTATGGAGATCTATATCGGCTTTACCAGTTTTTTCAGTACTTTTATCTTTTCCGATTGACAGAAGACACACCCATGTCAGTTGATTTGTCTCAAAGGCAGAGCTCAGCCTCCTAATAGACGTAAAAACACTTTTTCTCTCTCTCTCTCTCTCTAGATGTCTACTCGATATCGGAGCTCCAGATGAGATGATATGGGGGATCCACGCTTTATATGAGAGAGTATCTTTGGTAGAGTTAGATGTCCAGGTGGCTTATCCCACTCACTTCCTAGCACCATCGGGGTGAAGCAAAGGTCTCCTCTTTTACCCACCCTCTTTGGTCTATACATTGATGAGATAGTGGATTTCATATGACAACAGGGAGGGGAGGGCGTTGAGGTACGAGGAACCACTGTTCATATTCTTTTATATGTTGATGATATTGTGCTGGTTTCAGAGCATGCAAAAGGTCTACAGCACCACCTACGCGGCTTAGACGACTTCTGCATACATAGAGGGCTATTTGTGAACCTTGGTAAAACCAAGGTTATGATTTTTCATACATCAGCTCAGGTGAGGAGACAAAGTTCTTTCACAGCAGCGGGCGGACCGATTGAGGTAGTCAGATCATATGTCTATCTCGGAGTGACATTCACAGCAGCTTGCTTTTGGGTTTTCTCTATGTTTCAGGCAACCCGGGACCGCATCACACGTGGATATGCAGCACTTGCCTTGATGGAGAGACACTCCCACCAACCGCACTTTCAAGAGCCCCGCACAAAGGGGTGGCTGTTCAACACTTTGGTTACACTACTGCTCATGTATGGGGCAGCCATATGGGGGCCCGGATTAGTGACATCAGCATGGACAGCATTGGAGAGGCCACAGATTCTCATGATTGCCAGACTCATCCGAAGCAAGCCTTTGGTGCAACATGATATTATTGGAGCAGAGCTGGCAGCACCATCGATGCTAATAGAGGCACTATTCCAGATAGTATGCCTATTACACAGGATCCGGAGCATGGACATAGAGCGCATCACTTATCGAGCTTTCGAGGCGTCACGTGACATGGCATTAGCAGGAGACACCTCCTCATGGTACACACAGACACAAGACTAATTGGCCCATCATGGGTTTGACATAAACAGACTACCACCACTGCAGTAGACTTACAGGCTCCCACCTATTCGCTCTCCCACCAAGAGAGGAATTGGGTCATTCAACAGGAGATATGGCATACATACATATAGAGGACATGGATTAGCCCCAGGGATACATTGCCACCGAAAATGCTCCACTACCGCGAGCATTTTCTACAGATCTCAGAGCAGGGCTTCATTGAGACTCCACGATACATGCAGACATACCTACCACACCACCTCCGAGTCATCATTGGGCAGCGACATAAGGATGTAATCTTGCCATTGACACACACAACTACGCAGATGGAGAAGAGACATCTAGAGCTCACTGATTTTTTCTAGAGGTCAAGAGTCCCCACCACATCATATTCCCAACGAGGAGCGACACTACAGAATGCTCAGGTGAGTCGAGCTAGACGACGACCACACGTCAAAGGGCTTGGAGGAGTGAGGCTATACCATCACCGGATAGAGGAGATTGAAGCTCGACATCACGAGGTGACTGCATGAGTAGCCGAGATGAGAGCATATCGTAGATCCTGTAGCTTTCATATGGGAAGCCGTAGCACTGGCTCCACCTATGTATCACATCCTCCATTCCTCCATTGCCTCTAGATAGAGCTAGTAGACCGATGCATTTTCATGATTGTAATTTGTATTACCCTCAACATATCGACATGCATATAGCCCCAAAGGTAGCACTCCATCACCCCATCATCACCTTTAGTATTTCACCAACCATGTTTGAGACTAGATTGTATTAGCTCTTTATGATCTTGTTTGTATCTTTGTGATAGTTGGATGACATCCGCATCATGTATCTTATGTTTCATCTCATAGGCCGACTTTGACCTTTCATAGACGTAAAAAAGCTTTCTTTCTTTCTGTCTTTCTTTGGCATCACGCGACATGGCACTAGCAAGAGATACCATCATACCTCATGGTACGTAGAGACATGGGTTTGGTTTGCCCACCATGTATTCGACATAGGCAGACTACCACCGGTACAATACGACTCCCAGGTCACCACCTATTCGCTCTCCCACTAGGAGAGGATAGGATCATTCGCCAGGAGATATGGCATACATACATAAAGAGGACATGGATCAGCCCGAAGGATACATTACCACAAAAAATGCTCCACTATCGTGAGCATTTTCTACAAATCTTAGACAGGGTTTCATTCAAACTTTGGGCTACATGCATATATACCTACAACACCACTTCCGAGTCGTCATTGGGAAGCTTCAAGTTTCATCACAAAAGCTCGAGATCGAAAGAGGTTGGGCCAAAGGTGTCACAGGAGCACTAGATTGTGCTCTCTGACTACAATAGACAAGATTTCGGAAATACACTTCTGATTACAAGATCACCCACGAAGGGGAAATGATACAAGAATACGTGACTGATACAAGATGTCCCACAACCCGGGACTGATAGGTATGAATAACTCGACTAGAGATGATACAGGAGATCCCACAACCCGGGATCGTAAGTATGAGACAAGATATCTGGATTACAAGAACTCCACAACCCGGATACACAGGATATCAGGAGATCCCACAACCCGGGATCGTAAGTATGAGACAAGATATCTGGATTACAAGATATCTGGGAGATGAACTGGATACACGAAAGAACTCGACAGGATCTTGTACTACGAGATTACAAGGGGACAAGATAGGATGTCCAAGAACTAGACTAGAACAAGGAACAAGACAAGAACTAGAAGTGGAACTTGAAGAGTACTTACTTTGCGGTCAAGACTCCTTGAGCTCCCAAGGCTGGTATTGGCAAGACTGATTATGAATGTGGCCAATCCCTCCTTATGTAAGTTTTCAAGGGCGGTTCCCAAGGGCGGTTGTGACTTGATGATGTCATCATGATGTCATCGACTCGAAGCATGGTCTCTGGATGTCCGAATCAAGCAAGAAGACAGTCGATCTTAGGGTTTTGGCACGTTCCGGACGCAATGGACGCATTAGTTTCCCCAAATTCTGAACCAACCATGAGATATAGGATTCACATGGAATCTGAGATTCAAGATGGTTTCCTTTGTCCATGACAAAAGGAGTCCCTCGAGAGGAGAGGTGATGCCGAGTATGCTATACAGAGTTAGAGAGTGAGGAGCACTTGGTTACCAGATAGAGAGTGAGGAGCACTCATACCTAGGAGCACAATTCCTGATAGACGATTCACTCCAACTATTCATGTCCACAGGAGACCAGCGGAGGATGGGATGCTGCCTCACGACGGCATATGAGAGACAAGAGCATATGCTACATCCCACACATCTGACACATGTGAGTATCCAATGGACTAATACGGAGTTCTTTCAGCGAGCTGGGCAATATCATAGTGACCCGCCTCCTAGAGGCATAGGGCTCACACTCTGGCAGACAAAAGCATAGAGAGGGCGACGCCGACCACGTATGGTTGGGTATCGATGACCACGATTACATCGGGAGGATATTTCACGCATGAGGATAGCCAATGACCACATGATGGAGCGGAGGTGTTTACCCACCATCAGCGCTTAGGGTATACACATCTCACCCCCACATGGGTACCATTACCTATGCACCACTACATTATCCCCACTACCCCTACATTATCCCCACTACGCCTTCCGTCATTACCCCACTACCTATATTAGGTGGCCATTACCTATAGAGTCATAGCCACACTCCCCCTATGCACCACTACATTATCCCCACTACCCCTACATTATCCCCACTACGCCTTCCGTATCAGATCCATCATCCTTTAGTTGTTTTCAGCCTACACAGAGATGGCCATAGTTGTGCATGGTTTTGCCTCAGGCCAAGTTTGGCCTTTGGAAGATGTTAATGTAACTTCTTCTTCTTCTTCTTCTTCTTCTTCTTCTTCTTCTTCTTCTTGTTCTCTCTCTCTCTCTCTGACCGTCAATTATGATTCAGATACTCCAAGTATCTAGGTAACAATAATGGGAGCTTGGAATGAGCGCATTATTCATGACATCCACCTTCATGAGCATGGAGTGATGCACTCGACTTTACTTCCACACATCTGGATTTGGTATACCATCCATATCTCAATGATGAGTATAGGGGACATGCCTATTCAAAAGTCAATGGTTGGAAGTTCTCCCATATCCACGTCCATTTATGTGGGCTTCGCTAGTGGTACTAATCAATGGTGTGGCTTGACTAATGGCACGTTCCGGACGCAATGGAAGCATTAGTTTCCCCAAATTCTGAACCAACCATGAGATATAGGATTCACATGGAATCTGAGATTCAAGATGGTTTCCTTTGTCCATGACATTACCTCCCCCTCAAGCGACGAGTTCCACGAGGAGCGGTCATGTTCTCTGGTCTCGGCTTCATTGGATTTTTCTTATGGAATTCTCGAACCTTGATTGGTGCTGTGTGAAGGTTTTCTGCAGGTTCCCAAGTACGATCACTGATGTCATACCCTTTCCAATGAATAAGGTATTCCAATCTTCCTCGGGATATTCTGGAATCTAGGACATGCTCGACTTCAAATTCTTCATGATCATCAATCTCGATAGGTGGTGAAGGACTAGGTCTCTCCCCCCTCAATGGTGAAATCTGATATGGTTCCAACATGGATACATGGAAAACTGGATGTATTCTCATAGTACTTGGTAGCTGGAGCTTGAAGGTGTCTGGATTAATCTTGGCCAAGATGGTAAATGGACCAAACCTTTGATGATCTAACTTTGCACAAGGCCTTGAAGTTTGCAAATTATTTCGGAGTAACCATACTTTATCCCCAATTTGATACGATGGATTTTGGACACGATGTTGATCTGCATAGTACTTATATTGTTGTTGAGCTTTATGGATCTCTTCCTTCGGTTCTTTGTGAATGTCCATCAGGTATTGGGCCTTGTCTTTGGCAGCTGGGTTCTTGACATGATTTGAGAGTTGTATATCCATCCTTGGATGTTGTCCATGATTTGCAAAGAAGGGAGTTTGCTTAGTAGATGCATGAACACTATTGTTATAGGCAAACTCTACAAAGGGTAACAACTCAAACCAATCATTTTGGTGATAGTTGCTAGTGCAACGGAGATATTGCTCTAGGACTTGATTCACTCGTTCTGTTTGTCCATCAGTCTGTGGATGATTTGCTGTAGATAGTTTAACTTGAACACCAAGGAGCTTGCAAAGACTGTTCCAAAAGCTGGATATGAACTGTGGACCTCGATCACTAACAATATCATGAGGCAATCCATGAAGCCTAAAGATGTATCTGAGAAAAAGTCTAGTAGTGGCTGCACCTGTGATTGCCTTTGTAGTTGGAATGAAGTGTGCCATCTTTGTGAATCTATCCACAATAACAAGAATGGAATCATACTTATCTGACTTTGGTAGATCTGTGATGAAATCCATGGACATGAAGCCCATGGCCTTTCTGGAATAGGTAAAGGTTGCAAGAGGCCATGAGGCTTATGTCGTGGTACCTTAGATCTATTGCAAGTGTCACAGGTTCGGATATATTCTTTGACTTCCTTCCACATTTGAGGCCACCAAAAATCCCTGGATATGAGTTCTATTGTTTTATTTACTCCTAAATGTCATGCTGCAAGAATGTCATGACGTTGTTGAAGTACTTGGATCCTGGGCTTTCCTGGAGGGACATACAATAGGTTCTTATAGAATAATAGCCTGTCCTTTTCCTGGAATTCATTTACTTCTTTGACTTTTCCTTCTTGAGTTTTTTGCTTAACGTTACAAAATAATTCATCTTGTGGTAGATTCGTGAGAATCAAATGATTCAAGGCGGAATCTTCAGGATGGGTGGATGAGATAGCTTCAAACTGGAGATGCTCAGGTTTGAGTAATACGCTCTCCTGTTGATCAAAGGCCTCTTCACCCTTCTTTGGTGCAAGATAAGATCTTCTTGCAAACTGGAGATGCTCAGGTTTGAGTAATACGCTCTCCTGTTGATCAAAGGCCTCTTCACCCTTCTTTGGTGCAAGGTAAGATCTTCTTGATACTGTTGCCGTCCTGGACGATATGTGATGACAAAGTCTAACCTGGATAAAAAATTACTCCATCGAGATTGCCTTCTGTTGAGGATGTGGGTGGTCATGAAATATTCTAGGTTCTTGTGGTCTGTATACACGATAACTTTATGAGCTGCTCCTTCCAGATGGTGGTTCCAGGTATCAAAGGCATCCACTATGGCAAGAACCTCTTTGTCATGAATTTCATAATTAATTTCTGGAGGAGAAAATATTCTTGAATGATATGCAACTGGATGTAGGTGTCCATCATCTCCATATTGGGAAAGAATGGCCCCTAGGGCAAAATCTGATGCATCTGTCTCTAGGAAGAAGGGCTTGCTCGAATCAGGATGAATTAGAATTGGGGCAGTGGTGAATGCTGATTTCAAATTCTGAAAGGCTTCTTCTGCTTCTTCGTTCCATGAAAATTTTGAGTTTCCTGTAAGCTTGGTAAGAGGTGTCACAATCTTGGAGTAATCTCTAATGAATATCCTATAAAAATTGGCAAACCCTAGAAAACATTGTACATCTCGAACACACGAAGGTGGTTGCCAATCAAGGATTGTCTCGATCTTCCTAGGGTCCATAAAGATTCCTTTCTCTGATACAATGTACCCTAAAAACTCCACTTCTGTCTGATGGAAATAGCACTTCTCCAATTTTGCATATAACCCTTTTTCTCTTAGTTTCTCTAGGACTATCTTCACATGACATTCATGATCTTCTAGATTTTTGGAGAATATCAAGATATCATCAAGATATATTACCACAAAATCATCTAAATACTCTCGAGACAGATATCATTCATCATATGTTGAAAGACTGTTGGAGCATTGGTGAGACCGAATGGCATAACTACATATTCAAAGTGTCCATACCTTGTTCGGAATGCTGTCTTCCATTCGTCTCCTTCTTTGATCATGATAAGATTGTATGCTCCTCGAAGGTCAATCTTAGTGAAGAACTTTGCTTTTCCGAGGCATTCCAAGAGTTCTGATATAAGTGGTCTGTTCTTTATTGTAACTTTATTCAGACCACGATAGTCCACACACATTCGAAGAGTTCTGTCCTTCTTCTTTACAAATAGGATAGGGGCTCCAGCAGGGGACTTCGAGTATTTGATAAACCCCTTGGCTAGATTCTCATCAATATTCTTACGTAATTCTTGAAGTTCCTCTGGGGATAGTCTATAGATTGGCCCGAAGGGTGGTTGTGCTCCCTCTTGAAGTCTATGGCACAATCATAAGGTCTATGTTCCGGGAGCATATCTGCGTTCTTTTTTTCAAATACATCTTCAAACCCTTGGTATTGGTCAGGTAGCTTCATTGAATCATCTTTCTTGGGCTCTTGAGTTGGTATGGCATAGATCATATATGTCGGTTCCTTCCTTACCGCATGTATGAAGGCTTTGGCTCCAACGTATTTTGGGTTCTTCTCGATATATCGACGGGTGATTTTATTATTCTCCCAATTAATTTCTGGATTATGTTTCTTTAACCACGACATTCCGATGATAACCATGTTTATTGGGCTTGATATTACATTGAAACATATGTGTGAATCATGGTCACCAAGGTGTACTCTTAGTGGTATGGTTTCCATGGTTATATTCCCCGATGCTAGAGGCCGTCCATCTACTACTTCAGCTACTACTAGTCTGTTCTTCCGAAGTACTAGAATTCCATGTTTCTTAACGAGTCCTTCATCAATGAAACATGAGGAGGCTCCTGAATCTACCATAGCTATAAGGGAAAGGATCTTCTCAGACATGATTAACTTGACAGGGGCAAGACATGTTTCTACGGGTGTGGCTGGAATTATGAGACCCTTTCTTATATCATGGTCCGGCTGTACGGTCTCTTCTACAACTGGACTTCCTCATTTCCTTGCTCTACAAGGGTGGTTGCGACTTTGGAGTTCGTTCTCTTGTTGGGACAATTAACTGCAATGTGGCCAGGGTTTCCACAATAAAGGCATAACTTGTTGTCCCTCCTTCTTTGTTTCTCTTATGGTGTTAGAGGCTGGAACCGAGTTACATCTATTTGCATAGGTTCGGGCATAGACTCATCTCTAGGAGTGGGCTGGAAAGGTTTCCATTGGCGAGGTCTTCCTTCTACTTGTTTTTCTTGTTTCCTTTCAAAAAGGCGGTTATCACATTGAATAGCTTGGTTGATGTATTCATTCAATGTCTTCAACTCTGGAATCGTGAGTAGAAGGTCCTTCACATCATCTCTTAAGCCCCATCTAAATTGGCTTATAAAATAATCTTCGTACAAAGTGAGGTCACATATCAACTGCCTAAATTTTGATGCATAGGTAGAGGCAGGGCGGTTACCTTGACGTAGCTTCCGAAGTTTTGTTTCTTCCACTCGACTTGTGTATGCATCTCCAAATGTGGTGTTGAGCTCTCTAAGAAACCCCTCATAGTCATGAGGTACGGCCATATCCTTCTCCAAGATTGGGGCGAACCATGATAAAGCTTGACCATAGAGCAAAGTTCCAATAAAACCGACCTTGGATGCATCATCAGGGTATCTATCAGGCTGCATGAGGATGTACAATTTGACTTGTTGCAAGAATCCTCGGAACTTTGTGCGCTCACCATCGAACTTTTCTGGCATGCAGATCTTGGGTTCCTTCATAAATGATGTACTAGGCCGTTGATTCACTTGAATACTCCCTTCATTTGCTTGAAGACTCCCGATTCGTTCTTGTAATTCTTGGAGGAGTGCACCTACATGCACTGGATGTCCCATCTCGACTTTGTCTATCGATGACTTAGGTCTTCGACTTGTTGTTGGAGACTCTGAAGTGATGCTACAATCTGTACATAAACATTCTCCATGATGCCTGGTCTTGGATAGACGATAGTCTTGCCAAAATGTCAGGGGAGCACTAGATTGTGCTCTCTGACTACAATAGACAAGATTTCGGAAATACACTTCTGATTACAAGATCACCCACGAAGGGGAAATGATACAAGAATACGTGACTGATACAAGATGTCCCACAACTCGGGACTGATAGGTATGAATAACTCGACTAGAGATGATACAGGAGATCCCACAACCCGGGATCGTAAGCATGAGACAAGATATCTGGATTACAAGAACTCCCTTCTGGGAGATGAACTGTATACAGGAGAGAACTCGACAGGATCTTGTACTACGAGATTACAAGGGGACAAGATAGGATGTCCAAGAACTAGACTAGAACAAGGAACAAGACAAGAACTAGAATTGGACCTTGAAGAGTACTTACTTGGCTGTCACGACTCCTTGAGCTCCCAAGACTGGTATTGGCAAGACTGATTATGAATGTGGCCAACCCCTCCTTATATAAGTTTTCAAGGGCGGTTGCGACTTGATGATGTCATCATGATGTCATAGACTCGAAGCATGGTCTTTGGATGTCAGAATCAAGCAAGAAGAGAGTCGATCTTAGGGTTTTGGCACGTTCCTGACGCAATGGAAGCATTAGTTTCCCCAAATTCTGAACCAACCATGAGATATAGGATTCACATGGAATCTGAGATTCAAGATGGTTTCCTTTGTCCATGACAAAAGGAGTCCCTTGAGAGGAGAGGTGATGCCGAGTATGCTATACAGAGTTAGAGAGTGAGGAGCACTTGGTTACCAGATAGAGAGTGAGGAGCACTCATACCTAGGAGCACAATTCCTGATAGACGATTCACTCCAACTATTCATGTCCACAGGAGACCAGCAGAGGATGGGACGCTGCCTCACGACGGCATATGAGAGGCAAGAGCATATGCTACATCCCACACATCTGACACATGTGAGTATCCAATGGACTAATACGGAGTTCTTTCAGCGAGCTGGGCAATATCAGAGTGACCCGCCTCCTAGAGGCATAGGGCTCACACTCTGGCAGACAAAAGCTCAGAGAGGGAGACGCCGACCACATATGGTTGGGTACCGATGACCACGATTACATCGGGAGGATATCTCACACATGAGGATAGCCCATGACCACATGATGGAGTGGAGGTGTTTACCCACCGTCAGCGCTTAGGGTATACACATCTCACCCCCACATGGGTACCATTACCTGGGTACCATTACCTGTGCACCACTACATTATCTCCACTACCCCTACATTATCCCCACTACGCCTTCGGTCATTACCCCACTACCTATATTAGGTGGCCATTACCTATAGAGTCATAGCCACACTCCCCCTATGCACCACTACATTATCCCCACTACCCCTACATTATCCCCACTACCCCTACATTATCCCCACTACGCCTTCGGTATCAGATCCATCATCCTTTAGTTGTTTTCAGCCTACACAGAGATGACCATAGTTGTGCATGGTTTTGCCTTAGGCCAAGTTTGGCCTTTGGAAGATGTTAATATAACTTCTTCTTCTTCTTCTTCTTCTTGTTCTCTCTCTCTCTCTCTCTGACCGTCAATTATGATTCAGATACTCCAAGTATCTAGGTAACAATAATGGGAGCTTGGAATGAGCGCATTATTCATGACATCCACCTTCATGAGCATGGAGTGATGCACTCGACTTTACTTCCACACATCTGGATTTGGTATACCATCCATATCTCAATGATGAGTATAGGGGACATGCCTATTCAAAAGTCAATGGTTGGAAGTTCTCCCATATCCATGTCCATTTATGTGGGCTTCGCTAGTGGTACTAATCAATGGTGTGGCTTGACTAATGGTACTTATTTGTTTTGCATTGATCTATGTAGATTGGAAGCAAGAAAATGCTTGCAAACATTAGCCAAAAATCATAGAAATCACTTTTGTACTCATGGAGGAATGCCCCTCCACCCCTTTTTCTAAGGACCTTGAATGTACACAATGAGAGTGTTATCTCCAGGGAAGAATGATAACAATATGTGCAATTAATTGCAAGGCCTTCAACTTTCATAGGAGCAAACATGAAAAGTCCTGTCACCCTTTGCTTACTCATCTACACCTTGAGATAAACCCTTGGATGAGGACCTTGATATAATATATTGTGATGTATTTTTGTATTTTTGAAGACTATGGAACGCTTTTTGATGCAGGACAAGAGGTTTGCAATGATAATTTCATACCGAGGAAATTGGATTTCGATGTGGTATTAGGAATCCAGGGTTTTCTTCCACACTCTACAAGAGGATGGTTGAGTTGCTCTTCAATTCCCTTCAAATCTTCTTTATTACCTTGATCTTTTTTGTGGTGGTCAAATTCTTCTCCCTACAAGATTAACTCACTCTCTCCCTTCTACTTCTTCCATATTTCTCTGCAACCAAGTGGATATGTTATTCTCTCTAGGTGTTCAAGTTCTTCTCTCTACAGATTAACTCTCTTATGCTCTCCTCTCTATCTCCTTCCATGCTCTCATGCTCTCCAGGACAGAGAGCCCTTTAGTGCTGTGCACCTCTAGAACCCCTAATTGTTATGAATACTCAATTGTACTTATTGCATTTGCAAGTGGTACCAATGTTCCTTAAGGTACAATACTTTGTACTTCAAAGTACATACTTTGTACTTTCAAGGTACTTGGAAAGGGGAACTAATTGGTACTTATGTACTCGAATGCAATGGATACCATATGTAAAGGAAACCACCCATATAATTTGATGAATTACCCTCTTTTTCTCTCCTCTCTAGAGACAAGTATACTCTCTCTTCGCTTTCTTGGTGGCATAGATTCCATGTACTTCCCTTCCTGCCTGGTGGCATATACTTTTTCTTCTCCTTTTCCTTTCTTTTCACATGGATCTCTCTCTCTCTAGAGTATCTCCTTCCCATGCAGGTGCACCCTTCCCTAAGGGCATATCCCATGCAATCTCCAAAAGCACTTGTGTAAATTTACCCTTCTTTCTATCTTCTTGGATGTTACGATCATTCCCCACTCTTTTCTCTTAATTTTGTGTGTCATTGGAATCTCACCGATGGTTCTTTCTAATGCATTATGCCGGCAAGGCAAGGTATGTTCATCGCTGATCTTCTTTGTCCACTATATAAGGTCACGGCAGATCGATGGGGGCATCATCGACTATTCAATATCCATTAGAACTTGTACTATCCATTAGAGATCAAAGCTATGCAACTCTTGCACTTGGAAGGAAGTGGTACAAGGAACCGCTTGTGGAAAAACATGGTTGGGAGATGCTGCTCCTTGTGGGTCGGTGCCCACACTTGCTTCCCAAGGTGATCTCTTACTGCCTTCCCCATTCTTGATTGTGACTAGTGAACTTTGGTTAGCTCTTGTAATCGGGCTGGTTTTGTTGTTTGCTTCTCTTGTGCCAATTCCAATTCCTTTGTACTCTGAGTGTACTTCTCAGTGGCTTCCTTGTCTAAGTGCTCTGTCTTGTACCTAGATGACCAAGTGTACTCCCAAGTCGAAGTCTCTGTTAGTAATTTTGAAGAGAGCTCGTTGTAGTCTGGAAGGTATGAAGTTGTCAGTGGCTCTTTGATTGTTCCATTGTATTGTGTTATTGTCAAACGGTGGCATTGTTAGTGTCTAATTGCTCTTCGAACACACCTCACTGCCCCCAAAGGTTTAACCATCATCACCTACAGCATGAGTCAACAACTAGTGTTTAAATCTCTCAACCATGCAAAGCATTCCCAAGCCTTTTCTCTAAGTGATCCTGCAATTTTTTGTCCATGGATAAATGACGAAGCACAACCAGAGTGAAAAATCATTATTTACATTTCAAGGCTAAAACATATACTATCTTTTGTAATTGGGTGAATAAAGATGGAACGGAGAGAAGCTTGGATATTTTGGCAAGACAAAGATGGGTTTCGATTGTCCTGTTTCAGTTTGAAATGTGTTACTGTTTCAATGGGGTATGGAATAGAGTTCAGTGCCACTATAGTTTATGACATTTAAGTTTCAGTGTTCAAATTTACGCTATTTTGTGCCGTTTATCCTTGATTAAATCAGTTTCGTAAGTGTCGTTTTGTTGCTTGATTCTAGTAATTATCATATAAACTTATAAAATGCTATGTGTTGTCTTCCTGTTTTTCTAAAACATAGGTTTGATTGTCACTGTTTGGTTTTTCTAGTTGGTGGTGCTCTTAGCTCTGTTTCCTTAGTGTTACTTTCTATAGAAGCTCTCAAATTTTCCTGTGTTTTCTGCATGAATCTTTTAACAGTGTGGGGATCTGTGGAGATCACTGATTCTTTTCTTAGCTAACAGACACATGCTTTGTATGCATGTAGATGCATAATTAGGGGTTTGAGCTTTGGATGTAGCATCTTTGTAAAATACTCCTATCAATGCATGTGTTCTTGTTAATCAAATATCAAACTTCTTTTATATTCAATGACTCCATGTTATACAATTTCTAATCAACTACTGATCTTTTTAGGTGGAATTGATCCTCATACGCATTTGGCGATGCCTTTCATGGGCCAGGTGACTATTGATGATTTTTTCTCTGGACAAGCTGCAGCCTTGGCTGGAGGGACTACAATGCACATAGATTTTGCTTTGCCATCTGATGGTGATCTTTTAGAGGGATATAAGCTATATCGTGAGAAAGCATCAATAGCCTGCATGGATTATGGGTTTCACATGGCTGTCACGAAATGGAATGACAAGGTTTCAAAGGATATGGAAGTGCTCGTAAAACATGAAGGTTGTTCAAGCATATACTTTCTCTCTTAGAGGAAAAGAAACATATGCATGCATGTGCATAGGTACATATATACTGTGTACATATTCATACATACATACATATATACATGCATACATACATGCATACATAGATATGTATGTACTTACATGTGCATGCATGCACATACACAGGCAGGCACACATGCTTGCATGCATGCACCCACGTATGCATTTGTGCACACACCCATGTTTGTACCTAAGTATGCAAGCACGTTCATACACATGTACATATGTACATTTGTGTACATAGATACATACATACATACATATATGCATACATATATACATAAGTATATACATACATACACACATACATGCACATGCACATTTGGCAGTATGTGTGTACATACATACATGCACATGCACATGCACATTTAGGTAGTATGTGTGAACACAGGCAAGCATGCACATACGTATGTACATATATACATACATGCATACATAATTACATGCACACACATAGATAGAAAGTCATATTAACGTCTTCTGGAGGCCAAACTTGGCCTATGAGACAAAAACCATGTACAAGTGTAGTAACCCTGTGTAGAACACGAAATGAAATAAAAAGTATATCGCTACACAAAGCTATATAGGGCTGGGAAAGACTGGGGAGACGTGGCTCTGACTCTGCAAATAGTGACCACCTAATACATGGGGGATCCATAATGTGAGTAAAACACTCTAGCTACTGGTGATGGGTGGAGGTGGGTGTAGTATGTGGTACATCGGTGGTGGTCTAAGTGCCTCTTGAAGAAAGAAGAAGAAGAAGAAAGAAAGTTATATTAACGTCTTCCAAAGGCCAAACTTGGCCTATGAGACAAAACCATGTACAACTGTAGTAATCTCTATGTAGAAATCAAAAGGAAAAATACTAGCTACACAAAACTCTGTAGGCTGAAAAAGGTTGAAAACAACGAAGGATGGTGTACCTGATAATTAAGGGGTAGTGGGGATAATGTAGTGGTGCATGGGGGGAACGTGGCTCTGACTCTATAGATAATGGCCACCTAGTATGGGGGACCCATGGGGGGGGTGATTATGTATACCCCAACTACATATGATGGGTGAGGTGGGTGAAGTATGTAGTACATGGGCGGTGGTCTGAGTACCTCACGAAGGAAGGCTGTCCAAGTGGTGGTGGTGCGTCGCTGCTCCATCATGTGGTCGTAGGCTGCCCTGATGCGTGAGATATCCTACTCGTGCAGTCCTTGTCGTCGATACCCAACCATACGTGGTCATCTATCTATCTATCTATCTTTCTATCTATCTATCCATCTATCTCTCTCTCTCTCTCTCTATCTATCTATCTATCTATCTATCTATCTATCTATCTGTCTATCTATGTGCGTCACATTTTTTGTCCCACCGCTTGCTGGAGCGTTAGCTCTATGCCTCTGGGAGGTGGGTCCGTTTGATGTGGTCCAGCTCATGGAAAGAACTGAGTGATAGTCTGCTTGGTACTCACTTGTGTCTCATGTGTGGGCTGTAGCATTTGCCCCTGTCTCTCATATGCTGCCTTGAGGAAGCATCCCATCCTATGCTGGTCTCCAGTGGTCATGTGTAAGGAATTGAACTCACAACCACTTGGTTAGGAATGTGATGGGCTAACCACTTGTCCCAAAAGCCACTCAACCTCACATAGTTTCTCGAACCTTGTTCGCAACATTGGTCTCTTGAACCTTTTCTCTCAACCTTGGTGTCTTGAACCTTCTTGTTTGCAACCTTGGTGTCTTGAGCCCTTGTTCGTAACCTAAGTCTTGAACCTTGTTCTCACCCATGTTTAGTATCTTGAACCCTCAATCAAGTGCCACCCAAGGTTTCCAAGAGCTTTACACTTTCTAGCTTGCTCACTAGATTTGGAAAGTTCGTTCCGAGAGCTTTCCAACGGTATCTTATATGCCTCAATCCGACCTACGGATTGAGAGATACACTTGATTTTTTGTTGGGTCCAATGCTCAAAGCGCCGCCTTCACAATTCCTACCCTTTCACATGATAGAGTGCCCAAGCGCCTTTTTTAGAGGCATTGGGTCATTCCACCTTTCTCAAGCCTACTTCCTAGGCTCTGATACCAAAGTAAGGAATTGAACTCACAACCTCTTGAGTTAGGAATGCAACCTCTTGGTTAGGAATGTGATGGGCTAACCACTTGCCCCAAAAGCCATGGTTGAGGATTACTTCCTAATCCTCTCTCTTAGGATGTAGTTCAACCATCCCCTGTCTGTCAAGGGTGTGGTTCAACCATCTCCTACCTATCACTTTATTACATTCTTCCCCCCTTAGTCAATCATTATCCTCTATATTATCCTCTCCTCTATACCATCCCCTTAGTCAATCATTATCCTCTATATTATCCTCTCCTCTATATTAGTCAATCATTATCCCTCTCATATAGAGGATGCCCAAGCACCTTTTTTAGAGGCCATTAGGTCAATCCACCTTTCCCAAGCCTACATCCTAGGCTCTGATACCAATGTAAGGAATTGAACTCACAACCTCTTGGTTAGGAATGTGATGGGCTAACCACTTGCCCCAAAAGCCATGGTTGAGGATTACTTCCTAATCCTCTCTCTTAGGGTGTAGTTCAACCATCTCTTGTCTGTCAAGGGTGTGGTTCAACCATCTCCTACCTATCACTTTATTACATCATGCACATCTAGATTTGACCCCTCTATCTGGAACTTTGCTTGTAGTTCTTAGTATGCTGGGCATCTGGTAACCAAGTGCTCCTCACTTTCTATCTCTATATTGCATATTGGGCACCACCTCTCCTCTCGAGGGACTCCCTTGGCACGACCCCTCTCGATCTTGAGCTGATGTGATGAAACTCGAAGCTTCTCAATGACGACTTGGAGGTGGTGTGGCAGGTATGTCTCCATGTAGCGCGGACTATCAATGAAGCCCTGGTCTGAGATATGTAGAAAATGCTCATGGTAGTGGAGCATTTTCAAATCCATGTCCTCTGAATGTATGTATGCCATATCTCTTGAAGAATGATCCTATTTCTCTCTTGGTGAGAGAGAGAATAGGTAGGGGCCTAGGAGTTGTACTGTACTGGTGGTAATCTGTCTATGTCAAATCCATGATGGGCTAGCCAATCCAGAGTCTCTGTGTACCATGAGTAGTTGTCTCCTGCTTGTGCCATGTCACGTGATGCTTGTAAAGCTTTGTAAGTGATGCGCTTTGTGTCCATGCTTCGGATCCTGTGTAATAGGCATATTGTCTAGAAGAGCGCCTCTACTAACATAGGTGGTGCAGTAAGCTTTGCCCTTATGATATCATGGGGTATCGAGGATTTTTTGTGAATGAGTCTGACAATCATGAGAATCTTCGGTCTCTCCAATGCTCTCCATGCTGATGTGGCTAACCCCGGTCCCCATATGGTTGCTCCATACATGAGTGTTGGGGTAACCAAAGTGTTGAAGAGCCACCCCTTCATGCGGGGCTCCTGAAAATATGCCTGGTGGCATTGTATCTCCATCAACGCTAATGCTGCTTATCCTAGTGTGATGCGATCCCAGGCTGCTTGGGACATGAAGAAAACCCGAGAGGTGGCTGTGAATGTCACTCCCAAGTAAACATATGATCCGACTACCTCGATGGGTCTGCCTGCTGTTGTGAAAGAACTGTGCCTCCTTACCTGTGCTGATGTGTGGAAGATCAGAATGTTGGTTTTACCAAGGTTCATTGATAGCCCTCTAGGTGTGCAAAAATTGTATGGGCCGTGTAGGTGATGCTGTAGACCCTCTATAGATTCTGAAACCAGCACAATATCATCAGCATATAACCATGATCTCCTGGTATGTGGCTGGATCCATAACATCACCTAGATCCATAACATCACCAGGAGTGCTCAGTCCATGAGTCAGGGAACCCTTCAACGAGTGCTCAGTTGAAGAGGTGGGCAATAAGTGGTGAAAGAGTCGTGCATCCGTAGATGAGATGCTCTACCTATAAACAGAATTGGCCATGGGAGAAGGGGAGAGAGAGAAAGAAAGAAAGACTTTTTAATGTCTATTAGAGGCCAAAATCGGCCTATGAGACAAAACATATACATCAGTATGATCCAATCCACTGTGATCCCAAAAGGAAAATAAAGTGTGAGTCCCGCAAACGGGTATAAAAGGAGTGGATAGTAACTTGCATCAAGGGTGTGGGGTGCTATGGGTATGCACTCTATATGCTCAATGGGTGAGATACAAACATGATATGCATAGGGAGGGGAGGCTCGATGGTATCACAACCCACTAAATGCCTGGAGTGGGTGTAGGATATAATGCATCGGTGGGTAAGGCATAATGGCGATCCTCAAAATGCTCTGAGCGTCCAAATCGATAGGGGTGCGCTGCTGACGTCTCCGTATCTCCATGTCATGGCGTGCATGAATCGCCAGAATCTCTCTCTCTGATGTGGACGGGCTCTCCGGACTGGGGGTCTTGGTCGTCGACGCTGTCGTCTAAGCTCCTCTGCTCTGTGTAATGTGACACGCCGCATCGAGCTTGGTCCTCGAGTGGCTGTGGGTCTGAAAAAATCTGTAATATAAGTCTGAGGGGGTCCTCGAGTGGCTGTGGGTCTGAGGGCGGGGGGGGGGGGGGGGGCAGGTGTATCTCCATCTGCTGCTGGAGGAGTGATGCACGGCAGTGCTGGAGCTCTACTAGGAAACGACCTAGAGGGCGCTGGTCCTCTGTTCCCAATAAAGCCATGATCTCTCTGGGCCCCCAAAAGAGCTGTGGGTAACGGTCTCTGATGTCCTCATATGCCTGGCATCTACATGTGTAGTGCTCCTTGTCCTCCACCTCCTTTCTACACATCCTGCATAATCTCTCATCCCTCGAGGTATGTGTGGCTCGCCCAACCTCAATCTCGAGCTGGTGCGATGATACTATGAGCTGCCCAATGGCCACTCTCTCAGTTGGTGCTATATATGTATCCATGTATCGTGGTCTCTGAATGAAACCATCCGCTGTCACAATCAGGAAGTGCTCTCTGTAGTGTTGCCTCTTTGTGGGAAGAGGCTCCCGTGGTGCTATCCATGTCTCCCTGACGTGTATCTGTAGTAGGTCCTGACGGATGATCCTATTCCTCTCCGAATGAGAGAGGGTAATGTGGGGGGAAGAGAGGTCATACTGAAAAGGGGGGAGATCCGTAATGCTCATGCCATGGTCTGCTAACCATCGGTAAGTCTGTGCATACCATACTCTCTCATGCCCTGTCTCTGCTAAATGTCTAGAGCTCTCAAATGCAAGTCTGGTGAGTCGGCTGGTGGGGAGCTCTCTGACTCTCAGAATAAAGGTCACCAACTGGAAGAGGGCCTCCACTAGCATCGGTGGTGTGCCAAGCTCAGCTCGTATAATGTCATGTGGAACGGACGGCTTGCTGCGTAGCAAGCGTGAGATCATGGTGACCTGGGGACTCTCAATCCGCGCCCACATCGCGTCTGTGATCCCTGGTGCCCATACCGCCGCTGCGTACATCAATGCAGGTGTCACTAGAGTGTCAAAGAGCCACCCCTTAGCCTGGGGCTCCTGAAAATGTGTCTGAAAGAAGCGTCTCTCCAATCTTGCAAGTGCCGCATAGCCTCGTGTCAATCTATCTCTCGCGGCCTGTGCCATGGAGAATACCCCTGTGCTGCCCGAGAAGGTGACACCTAGGTAGACGTAGGAGTCCACTACCTCTATCTGTCCTCCAGCTTCCGTGAAGGCACGATGGTGTACTGTCCTGGAGGTATGGAAGATCATGACCTTGGTCTTGCCAAGGTTCACTGTGAGTCCTCTCTCCATGCAAAAGGTATCGAGCGCCTGTAAATGTGATTGCAACCCCTCCTCTAACTCTGAAATAAGGACAATGTCATCAGCATATAATAGGATGTGTACTAGAGTACCTCCGAGGTCTCCTCCTCGCCCTCCTGCTCGCTGTATATACTTCGTGATCTCATCGATGTAGAGACCGAAGAGAGTGGGTGAGTGAGGGCAACCTTGTTTCACACCAATGGTGCTAACAAGGCTGTCTGATAGACCGCCAGGGCTGCGTACCCTGCCTGTGACTCGTGCATACAAAGCGTGGATGGCCCATAGCATGTCTGATGGTAGCTGTAACTCCTGGAGCCTCCGTAGTAGTCTCTCTCGAGGGACCATGTCGAAGGCTTTGCGGGCAAAGCAACAGTATAGTCTCCGCTTCCTCGCCTTCGCGCTCTCAATCAAGCAACGAAGCACGAAGTTATGGTCGATGGTGGAGAAAGTGCGGCGGAAGCCTGCCTGGCTGGGTGCTCTAATCCCAGCTGCCTCAGCGTGTGTACTGAGCTCTGCCTCTAGTACTGCCCCATAGATCTTGGCCAGGATATGACCTATCATAATAGTCCTGTAGTTCCCTGGGTCCATCATATCGCCTGACTTATGGATAGGCGTAATGGTATGCATAGTCCATGAGTCGGGTAATCCCTCAACCAAAGCACGGTTGAAGAGATGGGCAATCAAGTGGGAAACTACATTTGCTGCATATATAAAGTGCTCTCGCTGTAGCCCCGTGTGGTCTGCTGAACGGCCATGCTGTAGTCTATGGATGGCCTGTCGTACCATGCCTGCCGTGAAGAGGGTGGATATCACAGGACGCAGTGTGGAAGGAGTCGGCAATGGTGGCTGTCCTCGGACGTCATATAACCTCTGGGTGTAGGTGTGCCAAGTCGGAGGATCTGCTATGGGTGTAGGTGGGCGTGGCTCACGTAGTGCCCTCCACGTGGTGGCACAATCCCTACTCATGAGAAGGTCGATCAACTCTGCCTCCTGTCGCTCCTCAAAAGCTGGCCGCTTCCGTGGTATGCATGTCAATCCTCCTGAGGTAGGCCACTGAGCCATCCCGTTATAGATAACGAGATTATGTCGAGAGCCTAGTATGAGTAAGTGAGTGCCATAATGAGTGTGTGTAGAGTCAGCTGAAGCTCGAGCTGTAGGCTCATCCTCTATGGTATGTAGTATCACTGGGTCTTCTGGGTCAAATATCTCACACTGATCATTGCCTGTCCTTGCATTGAAGTCTCCCATAAGGAAGACTTCCCCTAATGCAGAGTACTCTGTAATCTCTTCTGACAAGCAAGTGTATGGTGAGTCCTCCTCTCGATCTATGATAGCGAACCGCGAGCTAGAAGGAGCAAAGTAGCATAATGCTATGAAGATGATCCGCTCCTGTGAGAACTGGAGTCGAATCCAAAGATATCTGGCCTGTGAATCACGTGCGACTATCTGTATCCTGCTCTGAAGTCCATCTCTGAAGAGTATGGCTACTCCTCCCGATCCTCTGGTGGTGTGCTGACGCGTACACTCTCTGTATGTGGACTCCCACTGGAAACCGTGGACTCGAGGTAGGCCTCCGTCCGGGCTCTCATGTGTCTCTATGAGCATAATAATGTCTTTGCCTTTGCGCACCTCTTCCAACCTCTCTGGGTGTGTCCATAGATCTCCATTGCAGTTCCAAACTGCAAGGTGTATATCCTCGAGTGTCTCACAGGCCGCGAATCCCTATGGGATGGCCTTGCCATCAATGATGACACGACCATCTCTGTATGAAGCCTTCTTTCCTTCTTTGCGAGCTTGGTGTACTCTCGGTATGCATGCACGGCGGTGTGCTACCTGCATGGGTTATTAGCCACTCCCACCCTTGCTCCATCGCGCATCGGGCGCGCTCCCGTCTTCATCGCAAGTCTTTAGGCTCAGTACTCTGAGCATTTTTTCATCTTCGAATGCAATGAGCGCTACGGCTAAGAAGGACGATTTGACAAAAATGGAGGACAAACTGACCATAGCTATCAAAGAAAACAAGAAGATGGTGGACTCCACTATCACGGCCATCATCAGCCGCCTCTCAAAGCTCGAGAAGGAAGTAGAAACATATCATAAGGAGAGGGAAGCATGGCAGAAAGAGAAAGAAGAATGGGCTAAGGAGAGGGCAAACATGAAAGAGGAATTGGAGCTCCTCAAAGCTTCAATGGTCTCTCTTACACCCGAAGAAGGAGAGATTAATATGAACAAGACAGAAGCTCTCAAAGAAGAACTCACCAAATCCTTGACCGAGAGCATGGAAAACAAATTAGAAGCTACCAAAGAAGGGTGGATCGACATAGTGAAGAAGAACATCAAAAAAGAAGCCAAAGAGAAAGCACAAAAGGAAGAAGCCCTCATCGTGCACACCACTATTGAGGAAGAAAAGATGAGACATGCCCGCCGTCTCAATGTACGCATCACGGGCATTGAAGAAAAAGAAGGCTCTACCCCCGAGTCCGATGGGAAGACACTATGCAAGATACTCGGCTACAAAGAGGAGTCCCCCCCATTCATCAAGTCTTGGAGAACGGGACGAGACCCCACGAAGAAGAGAGCTCTCATTCTACACTTCCCTTCCGAAGATATAAGATCTACTTTCCTACGCAAGAGGGTGATTTTGAGAGCACATCGAGTGCTCTCAAAATCACCCTCTTGCGTAGGAAAGTAGATCTTATATCTTCGGAAGGGAAGTGTAGAATGAGAGCTCTCTTCTTCGTGGGGTCTCGTCCCGTTCTCCAAGACTTGATGAATGGGGGGGACTCCTCTTTGTAGCCGAGTATCTTGCATAGTGTCTTCCCATCGGACTCGGGGGTAGAGCCTTCTTTTTCTTCAATGCCCGTGATGCGTACATTGAGACGGCGGGCATGTCTCATCTTTTCTTCCTCAATAGTGGTGTCCACGATGAGGGCTTCTTCCTTTTGTGCTTTCTCTTTGGCTTCTTTTTTGATGTTCTTCTTCACTATGTCGATCCACCCTTCTTTGGTAGCTTCTAATTTGTTTTCCATGCTCTCGGTCAAGGATTTGGTGAGTTCTTCTTTGAGAGCTTCTGTCTTGTTCATATTAATCTCTCCTTCTTCGGGTGTAAGAGAGACCATTGAAGCTTTGAGGAGCTCCAATTCCTCTTTCATGTTTGCCCTCTCCTTAGCCCATTCTTCTTTCTCTTTCTGCCATGCTTCCCTCTCCTTATGATATGTTTCTACTTCCTTCTCGAGCTTTGAGAGGCGGCTGATGATGGCCGTGATAGTGGAGTCCACCATCTTCTTGTTTTCTTTGATAGCTATGGTCAGTTTGTCCTCCATTTTTGTCAAATCGTCCTTCTTAGCCGTAGCGCTCATTGCATTCGAAGATGAAAAAATGCTCAGAGTACTGAGCCTAAAGACTT
>CM035419.1:49841618-49869118 GCA_020310875.1 Ceratopteris richardii | reverse complement strand
GAAAGAAAGAAAGTGTTTTTACGTCTATTAGGAGGCCGAACTCGGCCTATAAGACAAATCGATGTACATGGGTGTATCTTCTGTCTATCAGAGAAGATAAAAATGCTGAAAAAGAAACTGGTAAAGCTGATACCTACCTCTGTGATATGCGTGTGGAGATACCCATGAAAGTGGGGGGGTGTATGGAGTGCGATATCTATGATAGTCTATATGCAAAGGGGTAGTACAATAAGCATGGAAATGCATCTGAAACGACTAACTAGCTCCATCCTGTGCTAGTGGGCTGGTGTAAGATGTGATACATAGGTGGAGGTGGAGTCAGGACCATCGTGATAGCTGCAGCGGGATCAGCCATCATCTGGAATCGTCTCTCCTCCATGGCGCGATGGTGACGAGCCTGGATCTCTGCAATCTGATGTCGGTGATGTCTCGGGGCCCGATATCCTCTAGCACGGGGACGTCTCCTAGCTCGAGCAGTCTGAGCCTTCTGAAGAGTCACTCCTCTCGGTGTGTGGGCTGAGGAGGGGAGGGCTGAAGTACGTCGTGGAATAAAGAACTCAGTGAGCTGACTCTGTCTCCCTCCTGTGTGGGCTGCTACAGTAGGCTGGAGTAGGGAATCTCTCTGACTCTGTATCTCTAGTAGGAATCCCCCGAGCGGTCGGTGGTCTCTAGAGTCCATGATCTCTCGGAGGGTGGGCTGCCCTCTAAATAGAGTCCCGTAGCTACCTCTGATGCCATCATATGCGCTACATCTGCATACAAAGTGCTCCTCATCCTCCATCTCTACTCTGCAAACCCTGCATATCCGCTCCTCTCTGGGAATGTCTGCGGCTCTGCCCATCTCAATCTCTAGTCTACGTGATGAGACTCTCAACTGGCCAATCGCTACCCTCGAGCTATGAGGCATGTAAGTATCCATGTAACATGGCCGCCGGATGAAACTGTCCGCTAGGATGTCTAAGAACTGGTCTCGATAGTGCAATAGTCTCGATCCCATGTGTGGTGTGTGCCATGTCTGACTAATGTAGAGCTGCCAAAGATCCTGTCTCAGCACAACATTCCTCTCATGACGAGAGAGGTGGATGTGAGGTGAGTCTGGGTCGTACTGAAAAGGCGGCAATCTGTCCATATCAAGCCCATGACTGTCAAACCATACTCTAACCTGAGTGTACCAAGCTCTCTCATATCCTGACTCTGATATCTGTATAGATGCCTCAAAAGCTCTGCGTGTGAGTCTGTCTGTAGGGAGCTCCCTCATCCTCTGAATAAAGCAGATAGTCTGGAATAGTGCATCTACTACCATGGGTGGTGCAGCTAGCTCTGCCCTGATGATGTCATGTTGTACCGACTGTTTCCCGCGAAATAGTCGCGAGATCATACGTACCTGGGGCCTCTCGATCGCACTCCACTGGGTGGCTGTGAGGCCTGGGGCCCAAACTGTCGCAGCATACATCATAGCTGGTCGGACTAGTGTGTCAAATAGCCACCCCTTCGTGCGAGGCTCCTGGAAGTGTGCCTGATGACATCTCCGCTCTAACATGGCTAAAGCTGCATATGCTCGTGTGAGTCTATCGGTGGCTTCCTGTCTCATGCTGAAGGGCCGAGGTAAGCTCGTGAATGTGACTCCGAGGTAGACATAGGAAGTGACCACCTCAATCTGTGCACCGCGGGCGAATCCTGCTCCATTCCTCACCAAGGGGGAGGTGTGGAAGATCATGACCTTGGTCTTGCCAAGGTTTACTGTCAAGCCCTTCTGTGTACAAAACTCATCGAGGGCATCCAAGTGGCGCTGTAATCCATCGGGTGACTCTGAAATCAAGACAATGTCATCGGCATATAATAAAATGTGGACAGGTGTACCTGCGAGGTCTGCACCCTCTCCTCCAGCTCGGAGAATGTAGTCCTCAATCTCATCGATGTAGAGACCAAATAGAGTGGGAGAGAGCGGGCAGCCTTGCTTAACACCGATGGTGCTAGCAATGACCTCAGATATACCTCCTGGACACTGTACTCTCCCGGTCACCTTCTCATGGAGTGCATAGATGGCCCAAATCATCCCTGACGGTATTCCCAAGCTCTGAAGGCGTTGGAAGAGCCTCTCTCGTGGCACTGTATCGAAAGCTTTGCGGAAGTCCACAAAGCAGCAATATAGTCTCTTCTTCCCCACCCTTGCCCCATCAATGAGGCAGCGCAAAATGAAGATGTGATCAATAGTAGAGAAAGCTCGCCGAGAACCTGCCTCACCTCGTGCCCGTAGCCCCTCAGTCTCTGCATATGAGCTGAGCTCTGCCTCAAGTATGGCACCGTATAGTTTGGCCATGGTGCGGCCAATCATGATGGTCCTGTAATTCCCTGGATCCAGGGTGTCGCCAGATTTGTGGATAGGCATAATGGTGTGCCTAGTCCACTCCTCTGGGAAGCCCTCCCCTATAGCCCGATTGAAGGCATGTGCAATCAACGGGGCTATAGTGGAGGATGCATATATGAGGTGCTCTCTCTGCAATCCCGTATGGTCTGTCGAACGTCCATGTCGGAGAGAGAGAGAGAGAGAGAGAGAGAGAGAGAGAGAGAGAGAGAGAGAGAGAGAGAGAGAGAGAGAGAGAGAGAGAGAGAGAGAGAGAGAGAGAGAGAGAGAGAGAGAGAGAGAGAGAGAGAGAGAGAGAGAGAGAGAGAGAGAGAGAGAGAGAGAGAGAGAGAGAAAGAGAGAAAGAGAGAAAGAAAGAAAGTCATATTAACGTCTTCTGGAGGCCAAACTTGGCCTATGAGACAAAAAACCATGTACAAGTGTAGTAACCGTGTGTAGAGGATAAAATGAAATAAAAGGTATATCGCGACACAAAGATATATAAGGCTGGAAAAGGATGGGAAGACGTGGCTCTGACTCCGCAGATAGTGGCCACCTAATACATGGGGGACATGTGAGTAAAAGTGTGAGTAAAACACCCTAGCTAATGGTGAATGGGTGGGGGTGGGTGTAGTATGTGGTACATCGGGGGTGGTCTGAGTGCCTCCTGAAAGAAGACAACCCATGGGGTGGTGGTGCGCCTATGCTCCATCATGTGGTCGTAGGCTGTCCTGATGCATGAGATATCCTCCTGATATAGTCGTGGTCGATGATATCTGCCCATGCGTGGTCGGCGCCGTGCTCTCTGTGCTGCTTCCTGGTAGAGCGTGAGCCCTATAGGTGGACCTGTCTGATGTAGCTCAGCTCGCTGAAAAAACTGGGTAATGGTCTGCTGTGTACTCACTCGTGGCTGATGTGTGGGCTGGAGTGATCGATCTCACCTCTCGTATGCTGCCGTGAGGAAGCGTCCCAAGCGTTGCTGGTCTCCCATGGTCATGCATAACGGGAGTGAATCCTCTATCTGGAACTGTGCTCGTAGGTCTAAGTATGCTGGGCATCTGATAACAAAATGCTCCTCACTCTCTACCTCTGTCTCGCATACTGGGCACCACCTCTCCTCACGGGGGACTCCCCTGGATCGACCCCTCTCAATCTCAAGCTGGTGCGATGAGACCCGGAGCTGCCCAACGATGACTCGAAGGTGGTGGGGTAGATATGTCTGCATGTATCTCGGAATCTCGATGAAGCCCGTGTCTGATATATGTAGAAAATGCTCACGGTAATAGAGCATTTTCGGTGGCAATGTACCCCTAGGGCTCACCCATGTCCTCTGTATGTATGTATGCCATATCTCCTGACGAATGATCCTATTCCTCTCCTGATGAGAGAGCGAGTAGGTGGGTGCATGTGAGTCGTACTGTAGTGGTGGTAGCCTGTCTATGTCAAAGCCATGGTGGGCGAGCCAGTCTCGTGTCTATGCATACCATGAGGAGGTGTCGCCTGCTAATGCCATGTCCCGTGATGCCTGGAAAGCCCGATAAGCAATGCGCTCTGTATCCATGCTCCGAAGTCTGTGTAATAGGCATACTGTCTGGAATAGTGCCTCAACTAGCATCGGTGGTGCAGCGAGCTCTGCTCTAATGATATCATGTGGTATTGAAGGCTTGCTGCGGATAAGTCTAGAAATCATGAGGATCTGTGGCCTCTCTAATGCTGTCCATACTGATGTGGCTAATCCTGGTCCCCATATGGCTGCCCCATACATGAGCGCTGGTGTAACCAAAGTGTCGAAGAGCCACCCCTTTGTGCGGGGCTCCTGAAAATATGCCTGGTGGCACTGTCTCTCCATCAAGGCAAGTGCTGCATACCCACGATGCGGTCACGTGCAGCCTGAGACATAGAGAAGACCCCTGATGCTGCTGTAAATGTCACTCCCAAGTAAACATATGATCCGACCACCTCAATCGGTCCACCCGCTGCTGTGAACAAACTATGTCTGCGTACCTGTGCTGATGTATGAAAGATCATGACCTTTGTTTTACCAAGGTTCATAGATAACCCTCTCTGTGTGCAAAAGTCATCTAGGCCATGTAGATGATGCTGTAGGCCTTCTGCCAACTCTGAAACCAGTACAATATCATCAGCGTATAAAAGAATATGGACAGTGGACCCGCGTACCTCAATGCCATCACCCCCCTGCTGCTGTATGTAGTCCACTATCTCATCAATGTAGAGACCAAAGAGGGTGGGTGAAAGAGGGCATCCTTGCTTCACCCCGACAGTGCTAGCAAGTGGGTGAGATAAGCCCCCCGGACATCTGACTCTGCCAGATACTCTCTCGTATAAGGCATAGATCCACCATATCATCTCCTCTGGAGCTCCGATATCAAGTAGTCGTCTGAAGAGTCGTCCCCTGGGAACGGTGTCAAATGCTTTGCGGAAGTCCACAAAGCAGCAATATAATCTCCTCTTCCTCACCCTTGCTCGGTCGATCAGGCATCTCAGAGTGAAGATGTGGTCAATGGTAGAGTAATCTCGTCTGAAGCCGGCCTGTCCTGGAGCCCTGATACCCTTCCTCTCAGCGAGAGTGCTCAACTCTGTCTCCAGTACCGCCCCATATAACTTGGCCAATATAGGGCCAATCATGATCGTCCGGTATGTAGCTGGATCCATAGTATCTCCTGACTTATGAATGGGCACTATGGTGTGCTCAGTCCATGAGTCAGGGAACCCTTCAACCAGTGCACGGTTGAAGAGGTGGGCAATGAGCGGTGCAAGGGTGGTGCCTCCGTAGATGAGGTGCTCAGCCTGTAAACCGAAAAGGTCATGGGCCCTGCCATGCTGTAGACGGGCAATAGCGCGTCCCACCATAGTGGGTGTAAAGAAGTCAGATGTAGTAGGACGTGAGCTCTGTGGTCTGGGAATGGGGGGCTGGTCTGGGATCTCGTATAGGCTCTGTGCATAGCTATGCCAAGTGCTCGGGTCTCGGATGGGTGTCTGCTGTCTCCTCTCTCTCAAATGTCGCCATGCCACTGCACTGTCTCGACTCATGAGTAAATGATAAATATCCCAGTACTGTCTCTCCTCCCAATCTCGCCGTTTGCGGCGAGTAAGGCTCTGCATGCGACGCTGTGCCTGTGTGTGTGTGTAATATCCCCTCTATGCTCTAAGATGCGTAGGTGCTTCCGTAGCTCGCGGCAATTTGCATCATACCAGCTGTTCTGAGGCATGGAACCTGTGCGTGCAGGGTGTGTATGTGTGCGGTGTGGGAAACTGCAAAGAGCGGAGTCGTGTAGGATGGTGGTGAACTGTGATGTAAGTGTATCCAAGGGTGAGAGTGGATCGAGGGAGAGTAGGCGGGTGTGTAAATGGTGTGCATAAACGTGTGAGAGCTCGTGTGTGAAGTGTATTGTCGTGTGTGTCTTAGTGGGTGAGGGAGGGTCTAATGGAATAGGAGATGATAGTGTGAATGTAATAAATGTATGGTCAGCACCAAGTGGGCGTCGTCCAATACTAAGTGAGGGGATGAGTGAAGCTCCAGAGGTGGTACCCAAAATGTAGTCGACTGTGCTCTCACCTCCGTCGTGAGGAAAGCAAGTAAGTCCGCCCGAACCTGGCCAACGATTCATCCCGTTATATATAACGAGCTGATGTCGGCTGCCTAGCTCAAGTAGATGTCTGCCATACCCTGTGGTGTCCTGACCCATATCAGCCGATACTCTACTGGTGCTCATCTCATCGGGGTCTCTGGCCCTCATGAGATGTGGGTGATCCATGTCGTATGCCTCACACTGATATGACTGAGTGCGGCCATTGAAGTCCCCCATAAGGAAGACTTCCCCTAGTGTGCTGTAATGTAGTATCTCATCTGAAAGTGCTGTGTATGGTGAGTCTCTGTCTCGGATCGGTCCCTCAAGATCCTGTCCTGCATATCGGGATCCGCCTGGAGGAAAATAGCATATAGCAATGTAAATCGAGCTTCCCTGTGCTATCTCCATGCGAACCCACATGTATCGTGCCTCCTCATCTCTTCCTATAATATGGATCCGACTCTGTATCTCCTGTCTAAATACGATGGCCACACCTCCCGACCCTCTCGCTGTACTCTGTCTCGTCGTGGTCCTGAATGCATATTCCCAATGAAAACCTGCAATGCGTGGTAGACCTCTCTCTGGGCTCTCGTGTGTCTCTGTGATGCAAGCAAAGTCATGTGATGCCAGGATCTCCTCGAGTCTGTCTGGTCGCGTCCATAGTGCCCCATTGCAGTTCCACACTGCTCCTCTGAGTGGTGTCTCCTGGTGTAGTGATGTCTCATAGGCCGCGTGGCCCTATTTGATAGGGCGTCCATCTATGAAGACCTTACCATCACGGTAGAAGGCCTTCCTTCCCTCTCGGCGTGCGTGGAGTATCTGTGGCATGCAAGCGCGTCGGTGTGCCACCTGCATCCGCGTGAGGTCCTCGTCCATGTAGAGGGCGCCGCCGGGTAGTCCGAGTAATACTGATCGACATCTAAAAAAGGCGGTCCGTGCCTCCTCAGAGCTCATCTTAAGGATGAGTGCTCGCAAACGTGATGTATCCCTTCCAACCCTCCATGCACATGTGAAGGGCATGCTCTCGTATCCAAGTCGACAGCAAATGTCAGTGGCGTCTTCCTCCGGTGATGCTCCTTCGGGTATGCCCGTAATCCGAATGTGAAGTCTGCGGGTGTGTCGAAGCCTCTCCTCCTCAAGTGTATCCTGGACTCGTGTGAGCTCTTCTTTCTGCACGTCTTCTCTAACTTCCTTCTTAACCCTTTTTTGTACTACTTCCACCCACGAATCTCGAGTGGATTCTACCTCGGTTTTGATTTCCTTCTTTATTTCTTCTTTGAGTGTCTCCACATTGGAGATCTCCCCCTCTTCTTTCAAGTGCTCATAGGCTGTCCTCCAATTGTCTCGTTCTTCTGTGAGAGTCTTTACCTGTTCTTCAAGTCCTTTGACTTTATCCATTACTTGTTCTTCGAGTCCTTTGAACTTTTCCATCATTTTTCGTATCTCCAAATTGAGGTTGCGGTCTGCTTCCTTTTTGGCCTCTTTGATGGCTTTAGCGATAAGTTCGTCCACTTCCCTCCGGTCCATGGGAGCCATTTCAGAGTTCGATAGGGTTTCAGTTTGGGCTTTAGAGAGAGAGAGAGAGAGAAAGAAAGAAAGAAAGAGAGTCATATTAACGTCTTCTGGAGGCCAAACTTGGCCTATGAGACAAAAACCATGTACAAGTGTAGTAACCCTGTGTAGAAGATAAAATGAAATAAAAGGTATATCGCTACACAAAGCTATATAGGGCTGGAAAAGGCTGGGGAGACGTGGCTCTGACTCTGCAGATAGTGGCCACCTAATACATGGGGGGATCCAAAATGTGAGTAAAACGCCCTAGCGACAAGTGATGGGTGGAGGTGGGTGTAGTATGTGGTACATCGGTGGTGGTCTGAGTGCCTCCTGAAGGAAGACAACCCAGGGGGTGGTGGTACGCCTATGCTCCATCATGTGGTCGTAGGCAATCCTGATGCGTGAGACATCCTCATGATATAGTCGTGGTCGACGATATCCGCCCATGCGTGGTCGGCGCCGTGCTCTCTGTGCTGCTGCCTGGTGGAGCGTGAGCCCTATAGATGGACCTCTCTGATGTAGCTCAACTCGCTGAAAGAACTGGGTAATGGTCTGTTGGGTACTCACCCGTGGCTGATGTATGTGCTGTAGTGACCGCTCTCGCCTCTCGTATGCTGCTGTGAGAAAGCGTCCCAAGCGTCTCTGGTCTCCCATAGTCATGCACAGCTGGAATGACTCCTCGATCTGGAACTGTGCTCGTAGGTCTAAGTATGCTGGACAACTGATAACAAAATGCTCCTCACTCTCTACCTCTGTCTGGCATAGTGGGCACCACCTCTCCTCACGGGGGACTCCCCTGGACCGACCCCTCTCAATCTCGAGCTGATGTGATGAAACCCGGAGCTGCCCAATGACGACTCGTAGGTGGTGGGGAAGGTAGGTCTGCATGTATCTCGGAATCTCGATGAAGCCCGTGTCTGATATATGTAGAAAATGCTCGCGGTAGTAGAGCATTTTCGGTGGCAATGTACCCCTAGGGCTCACCCATGTCCTCTGTATGTATGTATGCCATATCTCCTGACGAATGATCCTATTCCTCTCTTGATGAGAGAGCGAGTAGGTGGGTGCATGAGAGTCGTACTGTAGTGGTGGTAGCCAGTCTATGTCAAAGCCATGGTGGGCAAGCCAGTCTCGTGTCTGTGCATACCATGAGGAGGTGTCGCCTGCTAATGCCATATCACGTGATGCCTCGAAAGCACGATAAGCAATACGCTCTGTATCCATGCTCCGAAGTCTGTGTAATAGGCATACTGTTTGGAATAGTGCCTCAACTAGCATCGGTGGTGCAGCGAGCTCTGCTCTAATGATGTCATGTGGTACTGAAGGCTTACTGCGGATCAGTCTGGCAATCATGAGGATCTGTGGCCTCTCTAATGCTGTCCATACTGATGTAGCTAATCCTGGTCCCCATATGGATGCCCCATACATGAACGCTGGCGTAACCAAAGTGTCAAAGAGCCACCCCTTTGTGCGGGGCTCCTGAAAAGATGCCTGGTGGCACTGTCTCTCCATCAAAGCTAGTGCTGCGTACCCACGTGTGATGCGGTCACGGGCTGCCTGAGCCATAGAGAAGACTCCTGATGCTGCTGTAAATGTCACCCCGAAGTAAACATATGATCCGACCACCTCGATGGGTCCACCTGCAGCTGTGAACAAACTATGTTTGCGTACCTGTGCTGATGTATGAAAGATCAAGACCTTGGTTTTACCAAGGTTCACAGATAACCCTCTGTGTCTGCAAAAGTCATCTAGGCCGTGTAGATGATGCTGTAGACCTTCTGCAGACTCTGAAACCAATACAATATCATCAGCGTATAAAAGAATATGGACAGTGGACCCGTGTACCTCAATGCCATCTCCCCCCTGCTGCTGTATGAAGTCCACTATCTCATCAATGTAGAGACCAAAGAGGGTGGGCGAGAGAGGGCATCCTTGCTTCACCCCGATAGTGCTAGCAAGTGGATCAGATAAGCCCCCTGGACATCTGACTCTACCAGATACTCTCTCGTATAAGGCGTAGATCCCCCATATCATCTCCTCCGGAGCTCCGATGTCAAGTAGTCGTCTGAAGAGTCGATCTCTAGGAACAGTGTCAAATGCTTTGCGAAAGTCCACAAAGAAACAATATAATCTCCTCTTCCTCACCCTGGCCTGGTCGATCAGGCATCTCAGAGTGAAGATGTGGTCAATGGTAGAGAAATATCGTCTGAACCCTGCCTGTCCTAGAGCCCTGATGCCCTTCCTCTCAGCGAGAGTACTCAACTCTGTCTCTAGTACGGCCCCATATAACTTGGCCAATATAGGGCCAATCATGATCGTCCGGTATGTAGCTGGATCCATAGTGTCACCTGACTTATGAATGGGCACTATGGTGTGCTCAGTCCATGAGTCTGGGAACCCTTCAACCAATGCACGGTTGAAGAGATGGGCAATGAGCGGTGCGAGAGTTGTGCCTCCATAAATGAGGTGCTCTGCCTGTAAACCGAAATGATCATGGGCCCTGCCATGCTGCAGCCGGGCAATAGCGCGTCCCACCATAGTGGGTGTGAAGAAGTCAGAGGTAGTGGGACGTGAGCTCTGCGGTCTGGGAATGGGAGGCTAGTCTGGGATCTCGTATAGGCTCCGTGCATAGCTATGCCAAGTGCTCGGGTCTCGGATAGGTGTCTGTTGTCTCCTCTCTCTCAAATGTCGCCATGCCACTACACTGTCTCGACTCATGAGCAAATGGTAAATATTCCAATACTGTCTCTCCTCCCAATCCCGCCGTTTGCGGCGAGTAAGGCTCTGCATGCGACGCTGTGCCTGTGTGTGTGTAATATCTCCTCTATGCTCTAAAATCCGTAGGTGCTTCCGCAGCTCGCGACAATCTGCATCATACCAACGGTTCTGGGGCATGGATCATGTGCGTGGAGGGTGCATATGTGTGTGGTGTGGGAAGCTGCGGAGAGCTGAATCCTGTAGGATGGTGGTGATATGTGATGTGAGTATGTCCAAAGGTGAGCATGGATCGAGGGAGAGTAAGCGGGTGTGTAAATGGTGTGCATAAACGTGTGAGAGCTCGTGTGTGAAGTGTATCGTGGTATGTATCTCAGTGGGTGAGGGAGGGTCTAAGGGAATCGGAGATGAGAGTGTGAATGTGATAAATGTGTGGTCTGCACCGAGTGGGCGTCGTCCAATACTAAGTGAAGGGATGAGTGAAGCTCCAGAGGTAGTACCCAAAATGTAGTCGACTGTGCTCTCACCTCCCCCGTGAGGGAAGCAAGTAAATCCGCCTGAACCTGGCCAACGATTCATCCCGTTGTATATAACGAGATGATGGCGGCTGCCTAGCTCGAGTAGATGTCTGCCATAGCCGGTGGTGTCCTGACCCGTATCTGCTGATACTCTGCTGGTGCTAATCTCAACCGGGTCTCTGGCCCTCATGAGATGTGGGTGATCCATGTCGTATGCCTCGCACTGATGCGACTGAGTGCGGCCATTGAAGTCCCCCATAAGGAAGACTTCACCTAGTGTGCTGTAATGTAGTATCTCATCTGAAAGCGCTGTGTATGGTGAGTCTCTATCTCGGATCGGTCCCCCAAGATCCTGTCCTGCGTATCGAGATCCGCCTGGTGGGAAGTAGCATATAGCAATGTAAATCGAGCTCCCCTGTGCTATCTCCCTGCGAACCCACATGTATCGTGCCTCCTCATCTCTACATATAATATGGATCCGGCTCTGTATCTCCTGTCGAAATACGATGGCCACTCCTCCCGATCCTCGCGCTGTACTCTGTCTCGTCGTGGTCCTGAATGCAGATTCCCAATGAAAACCTGCAATGCGTGGTAGACCTCTCTCTGGGCTCTCGTGTGTCTTTGTGATGCACACAAAGTCATGTGATGCCAGGATCTCCTCGACTCTGTCGGGTCGCGTCCAGAGTGCCCCGTTGCAGTTCCACACTGCTCCTCTGAGTGGTGTCTCCTTGTGTAGTGATGTCTCATAGGCCGCATGGCCCTATTTGATAGGGCGTCCATCTATGAAGACCTTACCATCACGGTAAAAGGCCTTCCTCCCCTCTCGACGTGCCTGGAGTATCTGTGGCATGCAAGCGCGTCGGTGTGCCACTTGCATACGCGTGAGGTCCTCGTCCATGTAGAGGGTGCCGCCGGGTAGTCCACGTAGTACTGATCGACGTCTAAAAAAGGCGGTCCGTGCCTCCTCAGAACTCATCTTGAGGATGAGTGCCTGCAAACGCGATGTATCCCTCCCAACCCTCCATGCGTATGTGTAGGGCATGCTCTCGTATCCAAGTCGACGGCAAATGTCAGTGGCGTCTGCCTCGGGTGATACCCCTTCGGGTAGGCCCGTAATCCGAATGTGAAGTTTTCGAGTGTGTCGAAGCCTCTCCTCTTCAAGTGTATCCTGGACTCGTGTGAGCTCTTCTTTCTGCACGTCTTCCTTAACTTCTTTCTTAACCCTTTTGTGTACTACTTCCACCCATGACTCTCGAGTAGATTCTACCTCCGTTTTGATTTCCTTCTTTATTTCTTCCTTGAGTATCTCCACGTTGGAGATCTCCCCCTCTTCTTTCATGTGCTCGTAAGCTGTCCTCCAATGGTCTCTTTCTTCTGTGAGAGTCTTCACTTGTTCTTCCAGTCCTTTGACTTTATTCATGACTTGTTCTTCGAGCCCTTTGAACTTTTCCATCATCTTTCGTATCTCCATATTGAGGTTGCGGTCTGCTTCCTTTTTGGCCTCTTTGAGAGCTTTAGCAATAAGGTCGTCCACTTCCTTCCGGTCCATGGGAGCCATTTCAAGGTTTAGGTTTAGGGCTTGGGTTAGGGTTAGGGTTAGGGTTAGGGTTAAGGTGGAGAGAGAGAGAGAGAGAGAGAGAGAGAGAGAGAGAGAGAGAGAGAGAGAGAGAGAGAGAGAGAGAGAGAGAGAGAGAGAGAGAGAGAGAGAGAGAGAGAGAGAGAGAGAGAGAGAGAGAGAGAGAGAGAAAGAAAGAAAGAAAGAAAGAAAGATATATTAACGTCCACGGGAGGCCGAAATCGACCTATGGGACCGATCAGGTACATCAAAACATTACATTCCACTTGGGGGGAAGCCCTCAAGGGGCTATAATAAAAGGGAAAAATCAAAATAAAAGGGGGGGATGTGGCTTCCAAAGCACTCTTATGACTCATAAGAGTTTCAAAATTACATCAATATATATTACAAATGAGGGAGATAGCTGTTTCATCCTATGTGGTATGGGTATGGAAATCTCTGATAATAGCTTGACCGCCTCTGTATACTGCCCACTTTCCATTCTTCCTGGCTTCTCTGACTTTAGTTAACTCTGTTGGTCGATTTTTAAGTTGGAGTGGGGTGAGTTCATATGCTATCCATACTTTAGTACCTTGTAGTGACTTTGCTTGCTTCATGACAGCTATCTTATCTGACATGTCAAAATAGCTTACCCTTGCCTGAGTTCCTTTGGGTGTGATGAAGACCGGAGACCCTAGATTGATGAAGGGGACCACCTTGGTTAGTTGTGCTTCTAGTACTTCTGTTTCAAGGATGTAGTCATCTTTTAACTCGGGTGCGATGTCCTCTCTGTCCCATCCTAGGGGGAGGCCTCCAATCCTGATAACTTTCTTGTTGCCGTCCACCAATTCCTGCTCCTTTACCACAGCCATTACTTCTTTTGAAAAATGTGTAGAGAGAGAGAGAGAGAGAGAGAGAGAGAGAGAGAGAGAGAGAGAGAGAGAGAGAGAGAGAGAGAGAGAGAGAGAGAGAGAGAGAGAGAGAGAGAGAGAGAGAGAGAGAGAGAGAGAGAGAGAGAGAGAGAGAGAGAGAGAGAGGTTCTTAGGGTTTGGGATTAAGGGTTTGGTTCTGGAGTTAGAGTTAGGTTCATTTTGGGTTCGGGTTAGGGTTAGGGTTAGGGTTAGGGTTAGGGTTAGGTTAGGGTTAGGGTTCTGATATGCTGCCCTCTCTTTGACTGACTGAGAGAGAGAGAGAGAGAGAGAGAGAGAGAGAGAGAGAGAGAGAGAGAGAGAGAGAGAGAGAGAGAGAGAGAGAGAGAGAGAGAGAGAGAGAGAGAGAGAGAGAGAGAGAGAGAGAGAGAGAGAGAGAGAGAGAGAGAGAGAGAGAGAGAGAGAGAGAGAGAGAGAGAGGGTCAAGTTTTTCAAGTTAGGGTCAGGTTTCAAAATTCAAAATTCAGGTGTCAAAATTCAAAATTTGTGTTGGAATATGGTTCGAGTTTAAGTTAGGGTTCGAGTTTAACTTAGGTTTAGAGTTAGGCATTCTGATCAAGATTGGGCCCGGATTAGGGTTTTGTGGACTGCCTCGAGCAATGGCTAAGGTTGAGGTTGAAGGAGGGTAGAGGGTCAACCGGCAGTGGGGCAACGGGCAGCAAGTAGGCGCCGAATTAGGGTTTGTGGCAGCACCTCGGGCACGCCGACGGCGAGCAGAGACCGGTGACGGGCAGGGATGGAGGGGCGATGGCGGGCAGGGCAGGGAGGGCGGCGGGCTGCTGCTGCTGGGGCGGCGGGCAGGGAAGGGAGGGAGGGGCGGCGACAAGCAGGGAGGGTGACGGCGGGGAGGGAGGGGCGATGGCGGGCAGGGCAGGGAGGGCGGCGGGGCTGCTTCTGCTGGGGCGGCGGGCAGCGCAGGGCAGGGAGGGAGGGGCGGGGACAAGCAGGGAGGGCGACGGCAGGGAGGGGGAGAGAGAGAGAGAGAGAGAGAGAGAGAGAGAGAGAGAGAGAGAGAGAGAGAGAGAGAGAGAGAGAGAGAGAGAGAGAGAGAGAGAGAGAGAGAGAGAGAGAGAGAGAGAGAGAGAGAGAGAGAGAGAGAGAGAGAGAGAGAGAGAGAGAGAGAGAGAGAGAGAGAGAGAGAGAGAGAGAGAGAGAGAGAGAGAGAGAGAGAGAGAGAGAGAGAGAGAGAGAGAGAGAGAGAGAGAGGAGAGAGAGAGAGAGAGAGAGAGAGAGAGAGAGAGTCATATTAACGTCTTTTGGAGGCCAAACTTGGCCTATGAGACAAAAACCATGTACAAGTTTAGTAACCCTGTGAAGAAGATAAAATGAAATAAAAAGTATATCGCTACACAAAGCTATATAGGGCTGGAAAAGGATGGGGAGACGTGGCTCTGACTCTGCAGATAGTTGCCAACTAATACATGGGGGGATCCAAAATGTGAGTAAAACACCCTAGCTACTGGTGATGGGTGGAGGTGGGTGTAGTATGTGGTACATCGGTGGTGGTCTGAGTGCCTCTTGAAGGAAGACAACCCAGGGGGTGGTGGTACGCCTATGCTCCATCATGTGGTCGTAGGCAATCCTGATGCGTGAGATATCCTCCTGATATAGTCGTGGTCGACGATATCCGCCCATGCGTGGTCGGCGCCGTGCTCTCTGTGCTGCTGCCTGGTGTAGCGTGAGCCCTATAGATGGACCTCTCTGAGGTAGCTCAACTCGCTGAAAGGAGAGAGAGAGAGAGAGAGAGAGAGAGAGAGAGAGAGAGAGAGAGAGAGAGAGAGAGAGAGAGAGAGAGAGAGAGAGAGAGAGAGAGAGAGAGAGAGAGAGAGAGAGAGAGAGAGAGAGAGAGAGAGAGAGAGAGAGAGAGAGAGAGAGAGAGAGAGAGAGAGAGAGAGAAAGTGTGTTTACGTCTATTAGGAGGTCGAACTCGGCCTATGAGACAAAACGATGTACATGGGTGTATGTTCTGTCTATCAGAGAAGATAAAAGTGCTGAAAAAGAAACTGGTAAAGCTGATACATATCTCCGTGATATGCATGTGGAGATACCCATGAAAGTGGGGGGTGTATGGAGTGCGATATCTATGATAGTCTATATGCAAGGGGTGGTACAACAAGCATGGGAATGCATCTCAAACGACTAACTAGCTCCATCCTGTGCTAGTGGGCGGGTGTAAGATGTGATACATAGGTGGAGGTGGAGTCAGGGCCATCGTGATAGCTGCAGCGGGATCAGCCATCATCTGGAATCGTCTCTCTTCCATGGCGCGATGGTGATGAGCCTGGATCTCTGCGATCTAATGTCGGTGAAGTCTCGGCGCCCTATATCCTCTAGCACGGGGTCATCTCCTAGCTCGAGAAGTCTGTGCCTGCTCAAGAGTCACCCTTCTCGGTGTGTGGGCTGAGGGGGGGAGGGCTGAAGCACGTCCTGGAAGAAAGAACTCAGTGAGCTGACTCTGTCTCCTCCTATATGGCCTTCCACAGTAGGCTCGAGTAGGGAATCTCTGTGACTCTGTATCTCGACTAGGAATCGCCCGAGCTGTCGCTGGTCTCTAGAGTCCATGATCTATCGGAGGGTGGGCTGCCCTGTAAATAGAGTCCCGTATCTGCCTCTGATGCCTTCATATGCGCTACATCTGCATACAAAGTGCTCCTCATCCTCCATCTCTACTCTGCAAACCCTGCATATCCGCTCCTCTTTGGGAATGTCTGCGGCTCTGCCCGTCTCAATCTCTAGTCTATGTGATGAGACTCTCAACTGGCCAATCGCTACCCTCGAGCTATGAGGCATGTAAGTATCCATGTAACGTGGCCGCAGGATGAAACCGTCCGCTAGAATGTCTAAGAACTGGTCTCGATAGTGCGATAGTCTGGATCCCATGTGTGGTGTGCGCCATGTCTGACTAATGTAGAGCTGCCAAAGATTGTGTCTCAGCACAACATTCCTCTCATGGCGAGAGAGGTGGATTTGAGGTGAGTCTGGGTTGTACTGAAATGGCGGCAATCTGTCCATATCAAGCCCATGACTATCAAACCATACTCTAACCTGAGTGTACCAAGCTCTCTCATATCCTGACTTTGATATCTGTATAGATGCCTCAAAAGCTCTGCGTGTGAGTCTGTCTGTAGGGAGCTCCCTCATCATCTGAATAAAGCAGATAGTCTGGAATAGTGCATCTACTACCATGGGTGGTGCAGCTAGCTCTGCACTGATGATGTCATGTGGTATCGATGGTTTCCCGCGAAATAGTCGTGAGATCATACGTACCTGGGGCCTCTCGATCGCACTCCACTAGGTGACTGTGAGGCCTGGGGCCCAAACTGTGGCAGCATACATCATAGCTGGTCTGACTAGTGTGTCAAATAGCCATCCCTTCGTGCGGGGCTCCTGGAAGTGTGCCTGGTGACATCTCCCCTCTAACATGGCTAAAGCTGCATATCCTCGTGTGAGTCTATCGGTGGCTGCCTGTCTCATGCTGAAGGGGCCAAGTAAGCTCGTGAATGTGACTCCGAGGTAGACATAGGAAGTGACCACCTCAATCTGTCCACCGCTGGCTGTGAATCCTGCACCGTTCCTCACCATGGGGGAGGTGTGGAAGATCATGACCTTGGTCTTGCCAAGGTTTACTGTCAAGCCTCTCTGTGTACAAAACTCATCTAGGGCATCCAGGTGGCGCTGTAAGCCCTCGGGTGACTCTGAAATCAAGACAATGTCATCGGCATATAATAAAATGTGGACAGGTGTACCTACGAGGTCTGCACCTTCTCCTCCAGCTCGGAGAATGTAGTCCTCAATCTCATCGATGTAGAGACCAAATAGAGTGGGAGAGAGCGGGCAGCCTTGCTTAACACCGATGGTGCTAGAAATGGCCTCAGACATACCTCCTGGACACTGTACTCTCCTAGTCACCTTCTCATAGAGTGCATAGATGGCCCAAATCATCCCTGATGGTACTCCCAAGCTTTGAAGGCGTTGGAAGAGCCTCTCTCGTGGCACTGTATCAAAAGCTTTGCGGAAGTCCAGAAAGCAGCAATATAGTCTCTTTTTTCGCACCCTTGCCCCGTCAATGAGGCAACGCAAAATGAAGATGTGATCAATAGTAGAGATAGCTCGCCGAAAACCTGCCTGGCCACGTGCTCGTAGCCCCTCAGTCTCTGAATATGAGCTGAGCTATGCCTCAAGTATGGCACCGTATAGTTTGGCCATGGTGTGGCCAATCATGATGGTCCTGTAATTCCCTGGGTCCAGGGTGTCGCCAAATTTGTGGATAGGCACTATGGTGTGCCTAGTCCACTCCTCTGGGAAGCCCTCCCCTATAGCCCGGTTGAAGACATGTGCATTCAACGGGGCTATAGTGGAGGCTGCATATATGAGATGCTCGCTCTGCAATCCCGTATGATCTGTCGAACGTCCATGTCGAAGTCGTCCTATGGCCCTCTCAACCATCTTTGCTGTGAAAAGAGAAGAACTAGTAGGGCGAGCCTCAAGTGGCTGTGGAATGGGAGGCTGCCCAGGCACCTCATATAATCTCTCAGCGTAATCATGCCATGTGTGCAGGTCCCCAATAGGTATGGTCGGGCGTGGCTCTCGTAGGGTACGCCATGCTGCAGCAGTGTCCATACTCATAAAGAGATGGTATAGCTCAAGCACCTGTGCCTCCTCAAAGGCTCGCCTCTTCGGACGTGTGAGAGTCTTCATCCGTTTTGTGGCTTGTCTGTCTATGATCGCTCCCAATGCTCGCTGCGCTCGTAGTCGGCGGTACATAACTCTGCATTCCTCATCATACCAACGATGTTGTGGCATAGTCCCGGGAGGAGGTGTGTGAGCAGAATGGATGGTGTGTGGGAAGGAGCTGATGGCAGATGTCTGAAGAACTGATGCTATCTGTGAGGTGAGTAGGGATAGTGGAGTGTCAGGGTGAAGCAAGAGAAGACCCTTCTCGACTTGGGCCACATATATGTGAGCTAGCTCGTGTGTGAAGTGGATGGTGGTGTGTGGGATGCGTGCTGCGGGTGTGCGTGTAGGGGTGTCTCCCTTGAGGGAGAGCGCGAGGTATGTGTGATCGGCCCCAATGGGTATGGGTGGGATGGTGAATGAGGTAAGTAGGTGAATGGCCTCTCTAGATCCCATGACGTAATCTACTGAACTTCCCCTGCCATCTGTGACTGAGTGAGGTATGCATGTCAATCCTCATGAGGTAGGCCACTGAGCCATCCCGTTATAGATAACGAGATTATATCGAGAGCCTAGCCTGAGTAAGTGAGTGCCATAATGAGTGTGTGTAGAGTCAGCTGAAGCTCGAGCTGTAGACTCATCCTCTGTGGTACGTAGTATCTGTGGGTCTTCTCGGTCAAATATCTCACACTGATCATTGCCTGTCCTGGCACTGAAGTCTCCCATAAGGAAGACTTCCCCTAATGGAGAGTACTCTCTAATCTCGTCTGACAAGCAAGTGTATGGTGAGTCCTCCTCTCGATCTATGATAGCGAATCGCGAGCTAGAAGAAGCAAAGTAGCATAAAGCTATGAAGATGATTCGCTTCGGTGAGAGCTGGAGTCGAATCCAAAGATATCTGGCCTGTGAATCACGTGTGACTATCTGTATCCTGCTCTGAAGTCCATCTCTGAAGAGTATGGCTACTCCTCCCGATCCTCTGGTGGTGTGCTGACGTGTACACTCTCTGTATGTGGACTCCCACTGGAAACCGTGGACTCGAGGTAGGCCCCGGTCCGGGCTCTCATGTGTCTCTGTGAGCATAATGATGTCTTTTCCTTTGCGCACCTCTTCCAACCTCTCTGGGTGTGTCCATAGATCTCCATTGCAGTTCCAAACTGCAAGGTGTATCTCCTCGAGTGTCTCACAGACCGCGAATCCCTATGGGATGGCCTTGCCATCAATGATGACACGACCATCTCTGTATGAAGCCTTCTTTCCTTCTTTGTGAGCTTGGTGTACTCTCGGCATGCATGCATGGCGGTGTGCTAGTTGCATGGGTGTGAGATCATGGTCAAGGTAGATGGGGGGGCCATCAAGTGCTCTCAGAATCACCCTCTTGCGTAGGAAAGTAGATCCTACATCTTCTGAAGGGAAGTGTAGAATGAGAGCTCTCTTCTTCGTGGGGTCTCGTCCCGTTCTCCAAGACTTGATAAATGGAGGGGAGTCCTCTTTGTAGCCGAGCATCCTGCATAGTGTCTTCCCGTCGGACTCCGGTGTAGAGAGAGAGAGAGAGAGAGAGAGAGAGAGAGAGAGAGAGAGAGAGAGAGAGAGAGAGAGAGAGAGAGAGAGAGAGAGAGAGAGAGAGAGAGAGAGAGAGAGAGAGAGAGAGAGAGAGAGAGAGAGAGAGAGAGAGAGAGAGAGAGAGAGAGAGAGAGAGAGAGAGGGTTATGATCTCTAGGATCCTCCGTGCTTGACTAGACAAGACACAAGCCTTATTCACAAACAATAGAAGGGAGGACATTAGACTCACCTCCTAGCTGTAGAGCCAATACGGGCTCACCCCCGAGCCTGGAGCCTGCAACGAAGGGGGCAACTACCTACAAAGGTCGGGTGTCCCATACCACCAGCTCCCTTCTAGTACGGGTGGTGAGGCTTTGCCAAAGGGCCAAGAGTCGAAGTGCCTTATGCGAGAGATGTCTCACAAATGAGCCCATAGTTCCTATTTATAAGCTCAAATGAGGAGGTGGCCCAGTGTGAGTTCACACTGGGCGGCCAGTTCATATTTAGTCGAATACTTTTAACTACAGGCGCCCATTCAGATGTCCTTTAATTTTTGGGACGTAACACTTCCCCCCTTATTTCTTAGTGGTGTTCTCAGCTATTTCTTGGCTAAAACCAAGAGTCGAATTCGTTGACAACCTAATTGACTCCCATGTCAAAGCTGACTCAAGTCGGTGCCTCCACTAATGAGATACTCTATGTGACAACTCAATCTAAGAGAGATTGGGGTGTATCTCTCAATCCATAGGTCGGATTGAGGCGTGTAAGATACCGTTGGAAAGCTCTCAAAACAAACTTTCCAAATATAATGACCAAGATTGGAAGTGTGAAGTCCTTGGGAAACCTTGGGTGGCACTTGATTGAGTGTTCAAGATACTTAACATGGATGAGAACAAGATACGAGATACTAAGGTTGAGAAGAGGGTTCAAGACACCAAGGTTTCGAACAATGTTCCAGAAACTATGCGAAGTTGCATCAATTCAAGGATACAAGGTAGTTCAAGTACTGATCACTGAGGCTAAAGGGATACATGAGCAGATCATTGAGAACAATGATCACCTAAGGGGAAAGAATGTAATAAAGTGATAGGTAGGAGATGCATGAACCTCACCCTTGAAAGATAGGAGATGGTTGAACTACACCCTAAGAGAGGGAGGATTAGGAAGCAATCCTCAACCATGGCTTTCGAGGCAAGTGGTTAGCCCATCACATTCCTAATCAAGAGGTTTTGAGTTCAAATCTCCTATAGTTTGTTACATTGGTATGAGAGCATAGGAAGTAGGCTTGGAAAAGGTGGATTGACCCAATGGCCTCTAAAAGAGGCACTTGTACTCTTGGCCCTTTGGGAGAGCCTCGTCACCTATACTGGTGGGGGGCTGGTGGTATGGGACACCAGTCCCTTGGAGGTAGCTTCCTGCTTGGCTGCAGGCTCCCAAGTTGGGGGGTGAGCCCGTATTGGCTCTACGGTTGGGAGGTGAGTCTGATGTTCCGCCCATCTATTGTTTTGAATATGGCTTGTGTATTGTCTTGTCCAGCAGGGAGGATCCTAGAGGTCATAAAAGGAGAGAGAGAGAGAGAGAGAGAGAGAGAGAGAGAGAGAGAGAGAGAGAGAGAGAGAGAGAGAGAGAGAGAGAGAGAGAGAGAGAGAGAGAGAGAGAGAGAGAGAGAGAGAGAGAGAGAGAGAGAGAGAGAGAGAGAGAGAGAGAGAGAGAGAGAGAGAAAGAAAGAAAGAAGAAAGTGTTTTTACGTCTATTAGGAGGCCGAACTCGGCCTATGAGACAAATTGATGTACATGGGTGTATCTTCTGTCAATCAGAAAAGATAAAAGTGCTGAAAAGAAACTGGTTAAGCTGATATAGATCTCCGTAGTGTGCATGTGGGGATACCCATGAAAGTGGTGGGGCGTGTATGGAGTGCGATATCTATGATAGTCTATATGCAAAAGGGTAGTACAACAACCATGAGAATGCATCTAAGACGACTAACTAGCTCCATCCTGTGCTAGTGGGTGGGATGTAATATGTGATACATAGGTGGAGGTGGAGTCAGGGCCACCCTGATGGCTGCAGCGGGATCGGCCATCATCTGGGATCGTCTCTCCTCCATGGCGCGATGGTCACAAGCCTGGATCTCCGCAATCTGGTGTCGGTGAAGTCTCGAGGCCCGATATCCTATATCACGGGGTCGTCTCCTAGCTCGAGATATCTGAGCCTGCTGAAGAGTCACCCCGCTCGGTATGTGGGCTGAGGGGGGGAGGGCTGCAGCACGTCGTGGAATAAAGAAGTCAGTGAGCTGACTCTGTCTCCCTCCTGTATGGAGTGCTACAGTAGGCTGGAGTAGGGAATCTCTGTGACTCTGTATCTCTAGTAAGAATCGCCCGAGCTGTCGCTGGTCTCTAGAGTCCATGATCTCTCGGAAGGTGGGCTGCCCTGCAAACAGAGTCTCGTATCTGCCTCTGATGCCATCATATGCGCTACATCTGCATACAAAGTGCTCCTCATCCTCCATCTCTACTCTGCATACTCTGCATATCCGCTCCTCTCTGGGAATGTCTGCGACTCTGCCCGTCTCAATCTCGAGTCTGTGTGATGAGACTCTCAGCTGGCCAATCGCTACCCTCAAGCTATGAGGCATGTGAGTATCCATGTAGCGTGGTCGCTGGATGAAACCGTCAGCTAGTATGTCTATGAACTGGTCTCGATAGTGCGATAGTCTCGATCCCATGTGTGGTGTGTGCCATGTCTGACTAATGTAGAGCTGCCAGAGATCCTGTCTGAGCACAACATTCCTCTCACGACGAGAGAGGTGGATGTGAGGTGAGGCTGGGTCATACTGAAAAGGTGGCAATCTGTCCATATCAAGTCCATGACTATCAAACCAGACTCTAACCTGAGTGTACCAAGCTCTCTCATATCCTAACTCTGATATCTGTATAGATGCCTCAAGAGCTCTGTGTGTGAGTCTATCTGTAGGGAGGTCCCTAATCCTCTGAATAAAGCAGATAGTCTGGAATAGTGCCTCTACTGCCATGGGTGGTGCAGCTAGCTCTGCCCTGATGATGTCATGTGGCACCGACTGTTTCCCACGAAATAATCGCGAGATCATACGTACCTGTGGCCTCTCGATCGCACTCCACTGGGTGACTGTGAGACCTGGGGCCCAAACCGTCGCAGCATACATCATAGCTGGTCTGACCAGTGTGTCAAATAGCCAGCCCTTCGTGCGGGGCTCCTGGAAGTGTGCTTGGTGACATCTCCGCTCTAACATGGCTAAAGCTGCATATCCGCGTGTGAGTCTATCGGTGGCTGCCTGTCTCATGTTGAAGGGAGAGAGAGAGAGAGAGAGAGAGAGAGAGAGAGAGAGAGAGAGAGAGAGAGAGAGAGAGAGAGAGAGAGAGAGAGAGAGAGAGAGAGAGAGAGAGAGAGAGAGAGAGAGAGAGAGAGAGAGAGAGAGAGAGAGAGAGAGAGAGAGAGAGAGAGAAAGAAAGAAAGAAAGAAAGAAAGTGTTTTTACGTCTATTAGGAGGCCGAACTCGGCCTATAAGACAAATCGATGTACATGGGTGTATCTTCTGTCTATCAGAGAAGATAAAAATGCTGAAAAAGAAACTGGTAAAGCTGATACCTACCTCTGTGATATGCGTGTGGAGATAACCATGAAAGTGGGGGGGTGTATGGAGTGCGATATCTATGATAGTCTATATGCAAAGGGGTAGTACAACAAGCATGGAAATGCATCTGAAACGACTAACTAGCTCCATCCTGTGCTAGTGGGCGGGTGTAAGATGTGATACATAGGTGGAGGTGGAGTCAGGACCATCGTGATAGGTGCAGCGGGATCAGCCATCATCTGGAATCGTCTCTCCTCCATGGCGCGATGGTGACGAGCCTGGATCTCTGCAATCTGATGTCGGTGATGTCTCGGGGCCCGATATCCTCTAGCACGGGGACGTCTCCTAGCTCGAGCAGTCTGAGCCTGCTGAAGAGTCACCCCTCTCGGTGTGTGGGCTGAGGGGGGGAGGGCTGCAGTACGTCGTGGAATAAAGAACTCAGTGAGCTGACTCTGTCTCCCTCCTGTGTGGGCTGCTACAGTAGGCTTGAGTAGGGAATCTCTCTGACTCTGTATCTCTAGTAGGAATCACCCGAGCTGTCGGTGGTCTCTAGAGTCCATGATCTCTCGGAGGGTGGGCTGCCCTCTAAATAGAGTCCCGTAGCTACCTCTGATGCCATCATATGCGCTACATCTGCATACAAAGTGCTCCTCATCCTCCATCTCTACTCTGCAAACCCTGCATATCCGCTCCTCTCTGGGAATGTCTGCGGCTCTGCCCATCTCAATCTCTAGTCTATGTGATGAGACTCTCAACTGGCCAATCGCTACCCTCGAGCTATGAGGCATGTAAGTATCCATGTAACATGGCCGCCGGATGAAACTGTCCGCTAGGATGTCTAAGAACTGGTCTCGATAGTGCAATAGTCTCGATCCCATGTGTGGTGTGTGCCATGTCTGACTAATGTAGAGCTTCCAAAGATCCTGTCTCAGCACAACATTCCTCTCATGACGAGAGAGGTGGATGTGAGGTGAGTCTGGGTCGTACTGAAAAGGCGGCAATCTGTCCATATCAAGCCCATGACTGTCAAACCATACTCTAACCTGAGTGTACCAAGCTCTCTCATATCCTGACTCTGATATCTGTATAGATGCCTCAAAAGCTCTGCGTGTGAGTCTGTCTGTAGGGAGCTCCCTCATCCTCTGAATAAAGCAGATAGTCTGGAATAGTGCATCTACTACCATGGGTGGTGCAGCTAGCTCTGCCCTGATGATGTCATGTGGTACCGACTGTTTCCCGCGAAATAGTCCTGAGATCATACGTACCCTGGGTCTCTCGATCGCACTCCACTGGGTGACTGTGAGGCCTGGGGCCCAAACTGTCGCAGCATACATCATAGCTGGTCGGACTAGTGTGTCAAATAGCCACCCCTTCGTGCGGGGCTCCAGGAAGTGTGCCTGGTGACATCTCCGCTCTAACATGGCTAAAGCTGCATATCCTCGTGTGAGTCTATCGGTGGCTGCCTGTCTCATGCTGAAGGGGCGAGGTAAGCTCGTGAATGTGACTCCGAGGTAGACATAGGAAGTGACCACCTCAATCTGTCCACCGCCGGCTGTGAATCCTGCTCCATTCCTCACCAAGGGGGAGGTGTGGAAGATCATGACCTTGGTCTTGCCAAGGTTTACTGTCAAGCCCTTCTGTGTACAAAACTCATCGAGGGCATCCAAGTGGCGCTGTAATCCATCGGGTGACTCTGAAATCAAGACGATGTCATCGGCATACAATAAAATGTGGACAGGTGTACCTGCGAGATCTGCACCCTCTCCTCCGGCTCCGAGAATGTAGTCCTCAATCTCATCGATGTAGAGACCAAATAGAGTGGGAGAGAGCGGGCAGCCTTGCTTAACACCGATGGTGCTAGCAATGGCCTCAGACATACCACCTGGACACTGTACTCTCCCAGTCACCTGCTCATAGAGTGCATAGATGGCCCAAATCATCCCTGATGGTACTCCCAAGCTCTGAAGTCGTTGGAAGAGCCTCTCTCGTGGCACTGTATCGAAAGCTTTGCGGAAGTCCACAAATCAGCAATATAGTCTCTTCTTCCGCACCCTTGCCCCGTCAATGAGGCAACACAAAATGAAGATGTGATCAATAGTAGAGAAAGCTCGCCGAAAACCTGCCTGGCCTCGTGCTCGTAGCCCCTCAATCTCTGCATATGAGCTTAGCTCTGCCTCAAGTATGGCACCGTATAGTTTGGCCATGGTGTGGCCAATCATGATGGTCCTGTAATTCCCTGGATCGAGGGTGTCTCCAGATTTGTGGATAGGCACAATGGTGTGCCTAGTCCACTCCTCTCGGAAGCCCTCCCCTATAGCCCGGTTGAAGGCATGTGCAATCAACGGGGCTATAGTGGAGGCTGCATATATGAGATGCTCACTCTGCAATCCCGTATGGTCTGTCGAACGTCCATGTCGTAGTCGTCCTATGGCCCTCTCAACCATCTTTGCTGTGAAAAGAGAAGAACTAGTAGGGCGAGGCTCAAGTGGCTGTGGAATGGGAGGCTGCCTAGGCACCTCATATAATCTCTGAGCATAATCATGCTATGTGTGTAGGTCCCCAATAGGTGTGGTCGGGCGTGGCTCTCGTAGGGTACGCCATGCTGCGGCACTGTCCATACTCATAAAGAGATGGTATAGCTCAAGCACCTGTGCCTCCTCAAAGGCTCGCCTCTTCCGACCTGTGAGAGTCTTCATCTGTCCCGTGGCCTGTCTCTCTGTGATCTCTCCCAATGCTCGCTGAGCTCGTAGTCGGCGGTAAGTATCTGTGCATTCCTCATCATACCAACGATGTTGTGGCATAGTCCCGGGAGGAGGTGTGTGAACAGAATGGATGGTGTGTGGGAAGGAGCTGATGGCGGATGTATGAAGAACTGATGCTATCTGTGAGGTGAGTAGGGATAGTGGAGTGTTAGGGTGAAGCAAGAGAAGACCCTTCTCGACTTGGGCCGCATATATGTGAGCTAGCTCGTGTGTGAAGTGGATGGTGGTGTGTGGGATGCGTGCTGCGGGTGTGCGTGTAGGGGTGTCTCCCTTGAGGGAGAGAGCGAGGTATGCGTGATCGGCTCCAATGGGTATGGGTGGGATGGTGAATGAGGTAAGTAGGTGAATGGCCTCTCTAGATCCCATGACGTAATCTACTGAACTTCCCCTTCCATCTCTGACTGAGTGTGGTATGCATGTCAATCCTCCTGAGGTAGGCCACTGAGCCATCCTGTTATAGATAACGAGATTATGTTGAGAGCCCAGTCTGAGTAAGTGAGTGCCATAATGAGTGTGTGTAGAGTCAGCTGAAGCTCGAGCTGTAGACTCATCCTCTATGGTACGTAGTATCTGTGGGTCTTCTGGGTCAAATATCTCACACTGATCATTGCCTGTCCTTGCATTGAAGTCTCCCATAAGGAAGACTTCCCCTAATGCAGAGTACTCTGTAATCTCTTCTGACAAGCAAGTGTATGGTGAGTCCTCCTCTCTATCTATGATAGTGAATCGCGAGCTAGAAGGAGCAAAGTAGCATAAAAAGCTATGAAGATGATCCGCTCTTGGGAGAGCTGGAGTCGAATCCAAAGATATCTGGCTTGTGAGTCACGTGTGATTATCTGTATCCTGCTCTGAAGTCCATCTCTAAAGAGTATGGCTACTCCTCCTGATCCTCTGGTGGTGTGCCGACGTGTACACTCTCTGTACGTGGACTCCCACTGGAAACCGTGGACTCGAGGTAGGCCTCGGTCCGGGCTCTCATGTGTCTCTGTGAGCATAATGATGTCTTTGCCTTTGCGCACCTCTTCCAACCTCTTTGGGTGTGTCCATAGATCTCCATTGCAGTTCCAAACTGCAAGGTGTATCTCCTCGAGTGTCTCACGGGCCGCGAATCCCTATGGGATGGCCTTGCCATAAATGATGACACGACCATCTCTGTATGAAGCCTTCTTTCCTTCTTTTCGAGCTTGGTGTACTCTCGGCATGCATGCCCGACGGTGTGCTACTTGCATGGGTGAGAGAGAGAGAGAGAGAGAGAGAGAGAGAGAGAGAGAGAGAGAGAGAGAGAGAGAGAGAGAGAGAGAGAGAGAGAGAGAGAGAGAGAGAGAGAGAGAAGAGAGAGAGAGAGGATGAGAGAGAGAGAGAGAGAGAGAGAGAGAGAGAGAGAGAGAGAGGAGAGAGAGAGAGAGAGAGAGAGAGAGAGAGAGAGAGAGAGAGAGAGAGAGAGAGAGAGAGAGAGAAAGAAAGAAAGAAAGTCATATTAACGTCTTCTGGAGGCCAAACTTGGCCTATGAGACAAAAACCATGTACAAGTGTAGTAACCCTGTGTAGAAGATAAAATGAAATAAAAGGTATATCGCTACACAAAGCTATATAGGGCTGGAAAAGGCTGGGGAGACGTGGCTCTGACTCTGCAGATAGTGGCCACCTAATACATGGGGGGATCCAAAATGTGAGTAAAACGCCCTAGCGACAAGTGATGGGTGGAGG
>CM035419.1:49819118-49836618 GCA_020310875.1 Ceratopteris richardii | reverse complement strand
CGTATAGGCTCCGTGCATAGCTATGCCAAGTGCTCTGGTCTCGGATAGGTGTCTGCTGTCTCCTCTCTCTCAAATGTCGCCATGCCACTACACTGTCTCCACTCATGAGCAAATGGTAAATATTCCAATACTGTCTCTCCTCCCAATCTCGCCGTTTGCGGCGAGTAAGGCTCTGCATGCGACGCTGTGCCTGTGTGTGTGTAATATCTCCTCTATGCTCTAAAATTGGTAGGTGTTTACGCAGCTCACGACAATCTGCATCATACCAACGGTTCTGGGGCATGGATCCTGTGCGTGGAGGGTGCATATGTGTGCGGTGTGGGAAGCTTCGGAGAGCTGAGTCCTGTAGGATGGAGGTGATATGTGATGTAAGTGTGTCCAAAGGTGAGAATGGATCGAGGGAGAGTAGGCGGGTGTGTAAATGGTGTGCATAAACGCGTGAGAGCTCGTGTGTGAAGTGTATCGTGGTATGTATCTCAGTGGGTGAGGGAGGGTCTAATGGAATCGGAGATGAGAGTGTGAATGTGATAAATGTGTGGTCAGCACCGAGTGGGCGTCGTCCAATACTAAGTGAAGGGATGAGTGAAGCTCCAGAGGTAGTACCCAAAATGTAGTCGACTGTGCTCTCACCTCCCCCGTGAGGGAAGCAAGTAAGTCCGCCTGAACCTGGCCAACAACGATTCATCCCGTTATATATAACGAGATGATGTCGGCTGCCTAGCTCAAGTAGATGTCTGCCATAGCCGGTGGTGTCCTGACCCGTATCTGCCGATACTCTGCTGGTGCTAATCTCAACCGGGTCTCTGGCCCTCACGAGATGTGGGTGATCCATGTCGTATGCCTCGCACTGATGCGACTGAGTGCGGCCTTTGAAGTCCCCCATAAGGAAGACTTCACCTAGTGTGCTGTAATGTAGTATCTCATCTGAAAGCGCTGTGTATGGTGAGTCTCTATCTCGGATCGGTCCCCCAAGATCGTGTCTTGCGTATCGAGAGCCGCCTGGTGGGAAGTAGCATATAGCAATGTAAATCGAGCTTCCCTGTGCTATCTCCATGCGAACCCACATGTATCGTGCCTCCTCATCTCTACCTATAATATGGATCCGGCTCTGTATCTCCTGTCGAAATACGATGGCCACTCCTCCCGATCCTCGTGCTGTACTCTGTCTCGTGGTGGTCCCAATGAAAACCTGCAATGCGTGGTAGATCTCTCTCTGGGCTCTCATGTGTCTCTGTGATGCACGCAAAGTCTTGTGATGCGAGGATCTCCTCGACTCTATCTGGTCGCATCCAGAGTGACCCGTTGCAGTTCACACTGCTCCTCTGAGTGGTATCTCCTGGTGTAGTGATGTCTCATAGGCCGCATGGCCCTATTTGATAGGGCGTCCATCTATGAAGATGAAATGAAATGATATATTTATGTCTTTAGAAGGCCAAAATGACGTATGAGACCAAAAGTTACAAAACTGGTGAATCTGATACAAAATCTGAGTACCAAAGGAAGTGGTATTGAAAATGAAAGATGTAAAATAGCTGGGAAAAGGCTAACACCAAGACTAATAGAACAAAGGGCCGATACATAGGAGGGATGTGCTGATATACAAGGCTAGGGATCTATCCTCATCTGCACTGTGGGCGTCTGAAAAGTACAGCTCGAATCCTCCGCTGTAGTGTCCGTCGATACTGTGTAGCACCTCTCACTCTCGGTCGTCTAGATCTCCCTAGCTCCACTGCTCGATCTATGAGAGTGCCAGTAGTGGCTGTATGAGTGTGGACAGAGCTCTGTACTAGATGCTCTACTGAATGCTCCTCTAGCTGTCCAGTGTCTAGTGTAAAGAAATTCGTAATCTGTCTCTTGGACTGTCTCCCTCCAGCTCTCCTCAGTAGAGTGTCTCTATGTCTGTGTACCTCTAGTAGATATAGTCCAAGACATCTCTGATCCTCAAAACTCATGACTCTAGATAGAGGCCCAAAACCCTCTCTGAATAGACAATGAAAACGACCCCGTATCTCATAGTATACTGTGCAATGACATATGTAATGTAGCTCTGTCTCTGGCTCTAGGTGACATAGACAGCATATCCTGCTATCTGCTGGTACCCCTCTGAATCTGCGAGTCTCAATCCCAAGCTGATGTGAGGATGTGCGCAATTGGCCAATGGCACAACGCAAGGCATGGGAAAGGTGTGTATCCATATAGCTGGGACGAGTCACAAACCGATCCTTTGTGAGGTGTAGAAGATGCTCTCTATAGAAAGCCATCTTCGTACCTAACTCCTGTGTAGGCTCAATCCATGTCCTCTTGGTGTCGAACTGGATCAGATCTTGACAAATGAGTCTAGTAATCTCCACCCGTGTCAGGTACATCAGGGGTGTCTGTAAAGAGTACTGGAAAGGAGGCAGCCTGTCCATGGTAAAACCATGTGTCTGAAACCATGATGTCATCTGTGCAAACCAGCATGATGTATCCCCCTGTAGAGCTAGCTGTCTAGATGACTCGAGGGCCAGCCTTGTATATCTATCTCTGGTAGTGTCCCACAAGCTGTGTACAAAGGAGACTGCTCTAGTGAGTGCCTCAATCTCGATAGGGGGAGAAGCTAGCTCCGCTCGAATGATATCATGTGGTACGGAGGCCTACGCTCTAATCAGCCTAGAGATCATAGATACCAAGGGCCTCTCCATGACTTTCCACCCATCCTGACCTATAGAGGGTCCCCAAACCTGTACCCCATATAGCATAGTAGAGGCAACCAAAGTATCAAAGAGCCATAACTTTGTCCAGGGTTCCTGAAACTGAACTTGTGAGCACATCCTCTCCAATCCTCCCAAAGCTGCAGATGCTCTAGTCAGTCTAGTCTCTGCTGCTCTCCTCAAGGAAAATCTCGGTCCAGTGAATACTACCCCCAGATATGTGTATGCATCTGTATACTCCACAACCTCCTGCCCATATGTGAAAATAGGTGTTGATCTCCTTATCCACTGCGGTGTGGTGTTAAACACCATAACCTTGGTTTTACCAAGGTTTATAGGCAGACCACTATCCACTGAGAGAGAGAGAGAGAGAGAGAGAGAGAGAGAGAGAGAGAGAGAGAGAGAGAGAGAGAGAGAGAGAGAGAGAGAGAGAGAGAGAGAGAGAGAGAGAGAGAGAGAGAGAGAGAGAGAGAGAAAGAAAGAAAGAAAGAAAGTGTTTTTACGTCTATTAGGAGGCCGAACTCGGCCTATGAGACAAATCGATGTACATGGGTGTATCTTCTGTCAATCAGAAAAGATAAAAGTGCTGAAAAGAAACTGGTTAAGCTGATATAGATCTCCGTAGTGTGCATGTGGGGATACCCATGAAAGTGGTGGGGGGTGTATGGAGTGCGATATCTATGATAGTCTATATGCAAAAGGGTAGTACAACAACCATGAGAATGCATCTAAGACGACTAACTAGCTCCATCCTGTGCTAGGGGGTGGGATGTAATATGTGATACATAGGTGGAGGTGGAGTCAGGGCCACCCTGATGGCTGCAACGGGATCGGCCATCATCTGGGATCGTCTCTCCTCCGTGGCGCGATGGTCACAAGCCTGGATCTCCGCAATCTGGTGTCGGTGAAGTCTCGGGGCTCGATATCCTATAGCACGGGGTCGTCTCCTAGCTCGAGATATCTGAGCCTGCTGAAGAGTCACCCCGCTCGGTATGTGGGATGAGGGGGGGAGGGCTGCAGCACGTCGTGGAATAAAGAAGTCAGTGAGCTGACTCTGTCTCCCTCCTGTATGGAGTGCTACAGTAGGCTGGAGTAGGGAATCTCTGTGACTCTGTATCTCTAGTAAGAGTCGCCCGAGCTGTCGCTGGTCTCTAGAGTCCATGATCTCTCGGAGGGTGGGCTGCCCTGCAAACAGAGTCTCGTATCTGCCTCTGATGCCATCATATGCGCTACATCTGCATACAAAGTGCTCCTCATCCTCCATCTCTACTCTGCATACTCTGCATATCCGCTCCTCTCTGGGAATGTCTGCGGCTCTGCCCGTCTCAATCTCGAGTCGGTGTGATGAGACTCTCAGCTGGCCAATCGCTACCCTCAAGCTATGAGGCATGTGAGTATCCATGTAGCGTGGTCGCTGGATGAAACCGTCAGCTAGTATGTCTAGGAACTGGTCTCGATAGTGCGATAGTCTCGATCCCATGTGTGGTGTGTGCCATGTCTGACTAATGTAGAGCTGCCAGAGATCCTGTCTGAGCACAACATTCCTCTCACGACGAGAGAGGTGGATGTGAGGTGAGTCTGGGTCATACTGAAAAGGCGGCAATCTGTCCATATCAAGTCCATGACTATCAAACCAGACTCTAACCTGAGTGTACCAAGCTCTCTCATATCCTAACTCTGATATCTGTATAGATGCCTCAAGAGCTCTGTGTGTGAGTCTATCTGTAGGGAGGTCCCTAATCCTCTGAATAAAGCAGATAGTCTGGAATAGTGCCTCTACTGCCATGGGTGGTGCAGCTAGCTCTGCCCTGATGATGTCATGTGGCACCGACTGTTTCCCACGAAATAATCGCGAGATCATACGTACCTGTGGCCTCTCGATCGCACTCCACTGGGTGACTGTGAGACCTGGGGCCCAAACCGTCGCAGCATACATCATAATGTGGCACCGACTGTTTCCCACGAAATAATCGCGAGATCATACGTACCTGTGGCCTCTCGATCGCACTCCACTGGGTGACTGTGAGACCTGGGGCCCAAACCGTCGCAGCATACATCATAGCTGGTCTGACCAGTGTGTCAAATAGCCAGCCCTTCGTGCGGGGCTCCTGGAAGTGTGCTTGGTGACATCTCCGCTCTAACATGGCTAAAGCTGCATATCCGCGTGTGAGTCTATCGGTGGCTGCCTGTCTCATGCTGAAGGGGCCAGGCAAGCTCGTGAATGTGACTCCGAGATAGACATAGGAAGTGACCACCTTAATCTGTCCACCACCAGCTCTGAATCCTGCTCCATTCCTCACCATGGGGGAGGTGTGGAAGATCATGACCTTGGTCTTGCCAAGGTTTACTGTCAAGCCCCTCTGTGTACAAAACTCATCCAGGGCCTCAAGGTGGCGCTGTAATCCCTCGGGTGACTCTGAAATCAAGACAATGTCATCGGCATATAATAAAATGTGGACATGTGTACCTGCGAGGTCTGCACCCTCTCCTCCAGCTCGGAGAATGTAGTCCTCAATCTCGTCAATGTAGAGACCAAATAGAGTGGGAGAGAGTGGGCAGCCTTGCTTAACACCGATGGTGCTAGCAATGGCCTCAGACATACCTCCTGGACACCGTACCCTCCCAGTCACCTGCTCATAGAGTGCATAGATGGCCCAAATCATCCCTGATGGTACTCCCAAGCTCTGGAGGCGTTGGAAGAGCCTCTCTCGCGGCACTGTATCAAAAGCTTTGCGGAAGTCCACAAAGCAGCAATATAGCCTCTTCTTCCGCACCCTTGCCCCATCAATGAGGCAGCGCAGAATGAAGATGTGATCAATAGTAGAGAAAGCTCGTCGAAAACCTGCTTGGCCTCGTGCTCGTAGCCCCTCAGTCTCTGCATATGAACTGAGCTCTGCCTCAAGTATGGCACCGTATAGTTTGGCCATGGTGTGGCCAATCATGATGGTCCTGTAGTTCCCTGGATCCAGGGTGTCGCCAGATTTGTGGATAGGCACAATGGTGTGCCTAGTCCACTCCTCTGGGAAGCCCTCTCCTATAGCCCGGTTGAAGACATGTGCAATCAACGGGGCTATAGTGGAGGCTGCATATATGAGATGCTCGCTCTGCAATCCTGCGTGGTCTGTCGAACGTCCATGTCGAAGTCGTCGTATGGCCCTCTCAACCATCTTTGCTGTGAAGAGAGAAGAACTAGTAGTGCGAGGCTCAAGTGGCTGGGGAATGGGAGGCTGCCTAGGTACCTCATATAACCTCTGAGCATAATCATGCCATGTGTGTGGGTCTCCAATAGGTGTGGTCGGGCGTGGCTCTCGTAGGCTGCGCCATGCTGCAGCACTGTCCATACTCATAAAGAGATGGTATAGCTCAAGCTCCTGTGCCTCCTCAAAGGCTCGCCTCTTTCGACGTGTGAGAGTCTTCATCTGTCCCTTGGCCTCTCTCTCTGTGATCTCTCCCAATGCTCGCTGAGCTCGTAGTCGGCGGTAAAGATCTCTGCAATCCTCATCATACCAACGATGTTGTGGCATAGTCCCGGGAGGAGGTGTGTGACGAGAATGGATGGTGTGTGGGAAGCAGCTGATGGCTGATGTCTGAAGAACCGATGCTATCTGAGAGGTGAGTAGGGATAGTGGAGTGTCAGGATGAAGTAAGAGAAGACCCTGCTCGACTCGAGCCGCATATATGTGAGCTAGCTCGTGTGTGAAGTGGATGGTGGTGTGTGGGATGGGTGCTGCGGGTATGCGTGTAGGGGTGTCTCCCTTCAGGGAGAGTGCGAGGTATGTGTGATCAGCCCCAATGGGTATGGGTGGGATGGTGAATGAGGTAAGTAGGTGGATGGCCTCTCTGGACCCCATGATGTAATCTACTGTACTTCCCCCGCCATCTGTGACTGAGTGTGGTATGCATGTCAATCCTCCTGAGGTAGGCCACTGAGTCATCCCGTTATAGATAACGAGATTATGTCGAGAGCCTAGTCTGAGTAGGTGAGTGCCATAGTGAGTGTGTGTAGCGTCAGCTGAAGCTCGAGCTGTAGACTCATCCTCTATGGTATGTAGTATCTCCGGGTCTTCTGGGTCAAATATCTCACACTGATCATTGCTTGTCCTGGCATTGAAGTCTCCCATAAGGAAGACTTCCCCTAATGCAGAGTACTCTATAATCTCTTCTGACAAGCAAGTGTATGGTGAGTCCTCCTCTCGATCTATGATAGCGAAACGCGAGCTAGAAGGAGCAAAGTAGCATAATGCTATGAAGATGATCCTCTCCTGCGAGAGCTGGAGTCGAATCCAAAGATATCTGGCCTGTGAATCACGTGCGACTATCTGTATCCTGCTCTGAAGTCCATCTCTAAAGAGTATGGCTACTCCTCCTGATCCTCGGGTGGTGTGCTGACGCGTACACTCTCTGTATGTGGACTCCCACTGAAAACCGTGGACACGAGGTAGGCCCCGGTCCGGGCTCTCATGTGTCTCTGTGAGCATAATGATGTCTTTGCCTTTGCGCACCTCTTCCAATCTCTCTGGGTGTGTCCATAGATCTCCATTGCAGTTCCAAACTGCAAGGTGTATCTCCTCGAGTGTCTCACAGGCCGCGAATCCCTATGGGATGGCCTTGCCATCAATGATGACACGACCATCTCTGTATGAAGCCTTCTTTCCTTCTTTGCGAGCTTGATGTACTCTCGGCATGCATGCACGACGATGTGCTACCTGCATGGGTGTGAGATCATCGTCAAGGTAGATGGGGGGGCCATCAAGTGCTCTCAAAATCACCCTCTTGCGTAGGAAAGTAGATCTTATATCTTCGGAAGGGAAGTGTAGAATGAGAGCTCTCTTCTTCGTGGGGTCTCGTCCCGTTCTCCAAGACTTGATGAATGGGGGGGACTCCTCTTTGTAGCCGAGTATCTTGCATAGTGTCTTCCCATCGGACTCAGGGGTAGAGCCTTCTTTTTCTTCAATGCCCGTGATGCGTACATTGAGACGGCGGGCATGTCTCATCTTTTCTTCCTCAATAGTGGTGTCCACGATGAGGGCTTCTTCCTTTTGTGCTTTCTCTTTGGCTTCTTTTTTGATGTTCTTCTTCACTATGTCGATCCACCCTTCTTTGGTAGCTTCTAATTTGTTTTCCATGCTCTCGGTCAAGGATTTGGTGAGTTCTTCTTTGAGAGTTTCTGTCTTGTTCATATTAATCTCTCCTTCTTCGGGTGTAAGAGAGACCATTGAAGCTTTGAGGAGCTCCAATTCCTCTTTCATGTTTGCCCTCTCCTTAGCCCATTCTTCTTTCTCTTTCTGCCATGCTTCCCTCTCCTTATGATATGTTTCTACTTCCTTCTCGAGCTTTGAGAGGCGGCTGATGATGGCCGTGATAGTGGAGTCCACCATCTTCTTGTTTTCTTTGATAGCTATGGTCAGTTTGTCCTCCATTTTTGTCAAGTCGTCCTTCTTAGCCGTAGCGCTCATTGCATTCGAAGATGAAAAAATGCTCAGAGTACTGAGCCTAAAGACTTGCGATGAAGACGGGAGCGCGCCCGATGCGCGATGGAGCAAGAGGGGGGTTTTAGGGTTTCGGGGGGGGGGGGGTTCGCCGGGGGAGGGGGGTTCGCCTGCGGGAGAGAGAGGGGGGTTGTAGGGTTTCGGGGGGGGGGGGTTCGCCTGCGGGAGAGAGAGGGGGGTTTTAGGGTTTCGGGGGGGGGGGGTTCGCCTGCGGGAGAGAGAGGGGGGTTTAGGGTTTCGGGGGGGGGGGGTTCGCCTGCGGGAGAGAGAGGGGGGTTTTAGGGTTTCGGGGGGGGGGGAGTTCGCCTGCGGGAGAGAGAGGGGGGTTTTAGGGTTTCGGGGGGGGGGGGTTCGCCTGCGGGAGAGAGAGGGGGGTTTTAGGGTTTCGGGGGGGGGGGGGTTCGCCGGGGGGGGGGGGTTCGCCTGCGGGAGAGAGAGGGGGGTTTTAGGGTTTCGGGGGGGGGGGTTCGCCTGCGGGAGAGAGAGGGGGGTTTTAGGGTTTCGGGGGGGGGGGGGGTTCGCCTGCGGGAGAGAGAGGGGGGTTTAGGGTTTCGGGGGGGGGGGGGGGTTCGCCTGCGGGAGAGAGAGGGGGGTTTTAGGGTTTCGGGGGGGGGGGGGTTCGCCTGCGGGAGAGAGAGGGGGGTTTTAGGGTTTCGGGGGGGGGGGGGGGTTCGCCTGCGGGAGAGAGAGGGGGGTTTTAGGGTTTCGGGGGGGGGGGGTTCGCCTGCGGGAGAGAGAGGGGGGTTTAGGGTTTCGGGGGGGGGGGTTCGCCTGCGGGAGAGAGAGGGGGGTTTTAGGGTTTCGGGGGGGGGGGGTTCGCCTGCGGGAGAGAGAGGGGGGTTCGCCTGCGGGAGAGAGAGGGGGGTTTAGGGTTTCGGGGGAGAGAGAGAGAGAGAGAGAGAGAGAGAGAGAAAGAAAGAAAGAAAGAAAGTGTTTTTACGTCTATTAGGAGGCCGAACTCGGCCTATGAGACAAATCGGTGTACATGGGTGTATCTTCTGTCAATCAGAAAAGATAAAAGTGCTGAAAAGAAACTGGTTAAGCTGATATAGATCTCCGTAGTGTGCATGTGGGGATACCCATGAAAGTGGTGGGGGGTGTATGGAGTGCGATATCTATGATAGTCTATATGCAAAAGGGTAGTACAGCAACCATGAGAATGCATCTAAGACGACTAACTAGCTCCATCCTGTGCTAGTGGGTGGGATGTAATATGTGATACATAGGTGGAGGTGGAGTCAGGGCCACCCTGATGGCTGCAGCGGGATCTGCCATCATCTGGGATCGTCTCTCCTCCATGGCGCGATGGTCACAAGCCTGGATCTCCGCAATCTGGTGTCGGTGAAGTCTCGGGGCCCGATATCCTATATCACGGGGTCGTCTCCTAGCTCGAGATATCTGAGCCTGCTGAAGAGTCACCCCGCTCGGTATGTGGGCTGAGGGGGGGAGGGCTGCAGCACGTCGTGGAATAAAGAAGTCAGTGAGCTGACTCTGTCTCCCTCCTGTATGGAGTGCTACAGTAGGCTGGAGTAGGGAATCTCTGTGACTCTGTATCTCTAGTAAGAATCGCCCGAGCTGTCGCTGGTCTCTAGAGTCCATGATCTCTCGGAGGGTGGGCTGCCCTGCAAACAGAGTCTCGTATCTGCCTCTGATGCCATCATATGCGCTACATCTGCATACAAAGTGCTCCTCATCCTCCATCTCTACTCTGCATACTCTGCATATCCGCTCCTCTCTGGGAATGTCTGCGGCTCTGCCCGTCTCAATCTCGAGTCGGTGTGATGAGACTCTCAGCTGGCCAATCGCTACCCTCAAGCTATGAGGCATGTGAGTATCCATGTAGCGTGGTCGCTGGATGAAACCGTCAGCTAGTATGTCTATGAACTGGTCTCGATAGTGCGATAGTCTCGATCCCATGTGTGGTGTGTGCCATGTCTGACTAATGTAGAGCTGCCAGAGATCCTGTCTGAGCACAACATTCCTCTCACGACGAGAGAGGTGGATGTGAGGTGAGGCTGGGTCATACTGAAAAGGTGGCAATCTGTCCATATCAAGTCCATGACTATCAAACCAGACTCTAACCTGAGTGTACCAAGCTCTCTCATATCCTAACTCTGATATCTGTATAGATGCCTCAAGAGCTCTGTGTGTGAGTCTATCTGTAGGGAGGTCCCTAATCCTCTGAATAAAGCAGATAGTCTGGAATAGTGCCTCTACTGCCATGGGTGGTGCAGCTAGCTCTGCCCTGATGATGTCATGTGGCACCGACTGTTTCCCACGAAATAATCGCGAGAGAGAGAGAGAGAGAGAGAGAGAGAGAGAGAGAGAGAGAGAGAGAGAGAGAGAGAGAGAGAGAGAGAGAGAGAGAGAGAGAGAGAGAGAGAGAGAGAGAGAGAGAGAGAGAGAGAGAGAGAGAGAGAGAGAGAGAGAGAGAGAGAGAGAGAGAGAGAGAGAGAGAGAGAGAGAGAGAGAGAGAGAGAGAGAGAGAGAGAGAGAGAGAGAGAAAGAAAGACTTTTTAACGTCTATTAGAGGCCAAAATCGGCCTATGAGACAAAACATATACATCAGTATGATCCAATCCACTGTGATTCAAAACGAAAATAAAGTGTGAGTACTGCAAACGGGTATAAAAGGAGGGATAGTAGCTGCATCAAGGGTGTGGGGTGCTATGGGTATGCACTCTATATGCTCAATGGGTGAGATACAAATATGATATGCATAGGGAGGGGAGGCTCGATGGTATCACAACCCCCTAAATGCCTGGAGTGGGTGTAGGATATAATGCATCGGTGGGTAAGGCATCATGGCGATCCTCAAAATGCTCTGGGCGTCCAAATCGATAGGGGTGCGCTGCTGACGTCTTTGTATCTCCATGTCATGGCGTGCGTGAATCGCCTGAATCTCTCTCTGATGTGGACGAGCTCTCCGGACAAGGGGTCTCGGTCGTCGACGCTGTCGTCTAAGCTCCTCTACTCTGTGTAATGTGACACCCCGCATCGAGCTGGGCCCTCGAGTGTATGTGGGTCTGAGAAAATCTGTAATATAAGTCTGAGGGGGGGGGGGGCCAGGTGTATCTCCATCTGCTGTTGGAGGAGTGATGCGCGGCGGTGCTGGAGCTCTACTAGGAAACGACCTAGAGGGCGCTGGTCCTCTGTCCCCAATAAAGCCCTGATCTCTCTAGGCCCCCTGAAGAGCTGTGGGTAGTGGTCTCTGATGTCCTCATATGCCTGGCATCTACATGTGTAGTGCTCCTCGTCCTCCACCTCCTCTCTACATATCCTGCATAATCGCTCATCCCTGGGGGTATGTGTGGCTCGCCCAATCTCAATCTCGAGCTGGTGTGATGATACTCTGAGCTGCCCAATGGCCACTCTCTCAGTTGGTGCCATATATGTATCCATGTATCGTGGTCTCTGAATGAAACCATCCGCTGTCACAGTCAGGAAGTGCTCTCTGTAGTGTTGCCTCTTTGTGGGAAGAGGCTCTCGTGGTGCTATCCATGTCTCCCTGACGTGTATCTGTAGTAGGTCCTGACGGATGATCCTATTCCTCTCCGAACGAGAGAGGGTAATGTGGGGGGAAGAGAGGTCATACTGAAAAGGGGGGAGATCCGTAATGCTCATGCCATGGTCTGCTAACCATCGGTAAGTCTGTGCATACCATACTCTCTCATGCCCTGTCTATGCCAAATGTCTAGAGCTCTCAAATGCAAGCCTGGTGAGTCGGCTAGTGGGGAGCTCTCTGACTCTCAGAATAAAGGTCACCAACTGGAAGAGGGCCTCCACTAGCATCGGTGGTGTGCCAAGCTCAGCTCGTATAATGTCATGTGGAACGGAGGGCTTGCTGCGCAGCAAGCGTGATATCATGGTGACCTGGGGCCTCTCAATCTGCGTCCACATTGCCTCTGTGATCCCTGGTGCCCATACTGCTGCTGCGTACATCAATGCGGGTGTCAGGTCTCGGTCGTCGACGCTATCGTCTAAGCTCCTCTGCTCTGTGTAATGTGACACCCCGCATCGAGCTGGGTCCTCGAGTGGCGGTGGGTCTGAAAAAATCTGTAATATAAGTCTGAGGGAGGGGGCCCAGGTGTATCTTCATCTGCTGATGGAGAAGTGATGCACGGCGGTGCTGGAGCCCTACTAGGAAACGACCTAGAGGGCGCTGTTCCTCTGTCCCCAATAAAGCCCTGATCTCTCTAGGCCCCCTGAAGAGCTGTGGGTAGCGGTCTCTGATGTCCTCATATGCCTGGCATCTACATGTGTAGTGCTCCTCGTCCTCTACCTCCTCTCGACATATCCTACATAATCTCTCGTCCCTCGGGGTATGTGTCGCTCGCCCAACCTCAATCTCGAGTTGGTGTGATGATACTCTGAGCTGCCCAATGGCCACTCTCTCAGCTGGTGCCATGTATGTATCCATGTATCGTGGTCTTTGAATGAAACCATCCGCCGTCACCGTCAGGAAGTGCTCTCTGTAGTGTTGCCTCTTTGTGGGAAGAGGCTGTTGTGGTGCTATCCATGTCTCCGTGACGTGTATCTGTAGTAGGTCCTGACTGATGATCCTATTCCTCTCCGAACGAGAGGGTAATGTGGGGATAATAGAGGTCATACTGAAAAGGGGGGAGATCGGTAATGCTCATGCCATGGTGTGCTAACCATCGGGAAGTCTGTGCATACCATACTCTCTCATGCCCTGTCTCTGCTAAATGTCTAGAGCTCTCAAATGCAAGCCTGGTGAGTTGGCTAGTGGGGAGCTCTCTGACTCAGAATAAAGGTCACCAACTGGAAGAGGGCCTCCACTAGCATCGGTGGTGTGCCAAGCTCAGCTCGTATAATGTCATGTGGAACAGAGGGCTTGCTGCGCAGCAAGCGTGAGATCATGGTGACGTGGGGCCTCTCAATCCGCGTCCACATCGCCTCCGTGATCCCTGGTGCCCATACTGCTGCTGCGTACATCAATGCGGGTGTCACTAGAGTGTCAAAGAGCCACCCCTTAGTCCAGGGCTCCTGAAAATGTGTCTAAAAGCAGCGTCTCTCCAATCCTGCAAGTGCCGCATAGCCTTGTGTCAATCTATCTCTCGGTGCCTGTGCCATGGAGAATACCCCTGTGCTGCCCGAGAAGGTGACACCTAGGTAGACGTACGAGTCCACTACCTCTATCTGTCCTCCTGCTGCGGTGAAGGAGGTGCGATGGCGTACTGTCCTGGAGGTATGGAAGATCATGACCTTGGTCTTGCCAAGGTTCACTGTGAGTCCTCTCTCCATGCAGAAGGTATCAAGCGCCTGTAAATGTGACTGCAACCCCTCCTTCGACTCTGAAAGCAAGACAATGTCATCAGCATATAGCGGGGGGGGGGGGAGAGAGAAAGAAAGAAAGAAAGAAAGTCATATTTTAACGTCTTCTGGAGGCCAAACTTGGCCTATGAGACAAAAACCATGTACAAGTGTAGTAACCCTGTGTAGAAGATAAAATGAAATAAAAAGTATATCGCTACACAAAGCTATATAGGGCTGGAAAAGGTTGGGGAGACGTGGCTCTGACTCTGCAGATAGTGGCCACCTAATACATGGGGGGATCCAAAATGTGAGTAAAACACCGTAGCTACTGGTGATGGGTGGAGGTGGGTGTAGTATGTGGTACATCGGTGGTGGTCTGAGTGCCTCTTGAAGGAAGACAACCCAGGGGGTGGTGGTACGCCTATGCTCCATCATGTGGTCTTAGGCAATCATGATGCGTGAGATATCCTCCTGATATAGTCGTGGTCGACGATATCCGCCCATGCGTGGTCGGCACCGTGCTCTCTGTGCTGCTGCCTGGTGGAGCGTGAGCCCTATAGATGGACCTCTCTGATGAAGCTCAACTCGCTGAAAGAACTGCGTAATGGTCTGCTGGGTACTCACCCGTGGCTGATGTATGGGCTGTAGCGACCGCTCTCGCCTCCGCTCTCGCCTCCGCTCTCGCCTCTCGTATGCTGCTGTGAGAAAGCGTCCCAAGCGTCTCTGGTCTCCCATAGTCATGCACAACTGGAATGACTCCTCGATCTGGAACTGTGCTCGTAGGTCTAAGTATGCTGGACATCTGATAACAAAATGCTCCTCACTCTCTACCTCTGTCTGGCATACTGGGCACCACCTCTCCTCACGGGGGACTCCCCTGGACCGACCCCTCTCAATCTCGAGCTGATGTGATGAAACCCGGAGCTGCCCAATGACAACTCGTAGGTGGTGGGGAAGGTAGGTCTGCATGTATCTCGGAATCTCGATGAAGCCCGTGCTCGATATATGTAGAAAATGCTCGCGGTAGTAGAGCATTTTCGATGGCAATGTACCCCTAGGGCTCACCCATGTCCTCTGTATGTATGTATGCCATATCAGCCATATCTCCTGACGAATGATCCTATTCCTCTGTTGATGAGAGAGCGAGTAGGTGGGTGCATGAGAGTCGTACTGTAGTGGTGGTAGCCTGTCTATGTCAAAGCCATGGTGGGCAAGCCAGTCTCGTGTCTGTGCATACCATGAGGAGGTGTCGCCTGCTAATGCCATATCACGTGATGCCTCGAAAGCACGATAAGCAATGCGCTCTGTATCCATGCTCCGAAGTCTGTGTAATAGGCATATTGTCTGGAATAGTGCCTCAACTAGCATCGGTGGTGCAGCGAGCTCTGCTCTAATGATATCATGTGGTACTGAAGGCTTACTGCGGATAAGTCTGGCAATCATGAGGATCTGTCGCCTCTCTAATGCTGTCCATACTGATGTAGCTAATCCTGGTCCCCATATGGCTGCCCCATACATGAGCGCTGGCGTAACCAAAGTGTCAAAGAGCCACCCCTTTGTGCGGGGCTCCTGGAAATATGCCTGGTGGCACTGTCTCTCCATCAAAGCTAGTGCTGCGTACCCACGTGTGATGCGGTCACGGGCTGCCTGAGCCATAGAGAAGACCCCTGATGCTGCTGTAAATGTCACCCCCAAGTAAACATATGATCCGACCACCTCGATCGGTCCATCAGCATATAGCGGGGGGGGGGGAGAGAGAGAGAGAGAGAGAGAGAGAGAGAGAGAGAGAGAGAGAGAGAGAGAGAGAGAGAGAGAGAGAGAGAGAGAGAGAGAGAGAGAGAGAGAGAGAGAGAGAGAGAGAGAGAGAGAGAGAGAGAGAGAGAGAGAGAGAGAGAGAGAGAGAGAGAGAGAGAGAGAGAGAGAGAGAGAGAGAGAGAGAGAGAGAGAGAGAGAGAGAGAGAGAGAGAGAGAGAAGAGAGAGAGAGAGATGTGTATGCTAAAATTTCAACTATACTATCTTATAGGGATAAATTCGTTCAAATTCTTCATGGCCTACAAAGGATCTTTGATGGTTACCGATGAAGAACTTCTGCAAGGCCTTAAGAAATGCAAAAAGTTAGGGGCTTTAGCACAAGTTCATGCAGAAAACGGTGATGCTGTTGCAGAGGGCCAGATACAGATGATTGAACTGGGTATAACAGGCCCTGAGGGACATGGCTTTTCCAGACCTCCAATAGTATGCCATTCTTTTTGAAGCCGAGTCATATGCTTTAAAAGCCATCAGTATTGTTGTTGTTGTTATCATCGATATTTTCACTATTATTTTCGTCATAATTTTCTGGGATGGTTAACATTCTCCATAATAAAAGACTAAGACATAATGAAACATGTGAAGCAAAGTTATTTACTGCAGTTCGTTTTTAACTGCAATGTAGAATCTCATAGAATATAAATATTTCCTATTTGGTCTTCTGTAGCTGGAGGGTGAAGCAACATCAAGAGCTATCCGGCTGGCAGGTTTCGTAAATACTCCATTATATGTGGTCCATGTAATGAGCATTGAAGCTTTGGAGGAAATCATAAGGGCTCGACAGTCTGGTTATTACCTTACAAACTTCCTTTCTGTTTTGATATGATGCATTACTGATATGGGGAGATTTTCCTTTCTTGTAGAACATCTTTTTTGTTTTTTCCTTGAAATTTTCAAGTCTTTATTAACATCTTGTCAAATGAAAGAAGAAGAATGCACTTATTACTGGGCAGTAAACATTAATCTGTGTGAACACACCCCCTCCCAGGCATCCTGATTGTTCTGAAAGCATATAAGTAAGATTAGAGATGACCAGGTTGGTCACCTTCAAAGAAGCTAAATATCCACTTTTCATATTGCATCATCTTTCTCACTAACCTAGCTTAAAGAAATGAAATGGCATATTAACATTTTGAAAAGGCCAAAATGACCTGACTGGACCAAAGAGTTGCATTATGATGTACGTTACACTATATCTGGGTAAAATAATGGGAGAATAAGGTAAAGGTGCTCGAGTAATAAAGCCTTTGGGCATTTAATGGTGTGTGGATATTGGTATCTTACTCCTGCTTGAATACATAAACCATACAACAAGGGGTGTTTAACTAGTGGATAGTGTAGGAAATCATTCATTGATATCCTCTATTCTAAATGCTACCACTGGATGCTTGGCATGGTTGGCTAGGATGAGTTGGAGCCTTTGTTTGTAGATCGAGGAATTTGGGAACACATTCTTTCCAATGTTCCCAAGGCTGCATGGGCCTTGGTTAATCTACTCTCTGATGTTCCCTCTGTTAAAAACACAGGCCCACTAAAGACTATCCCAAGATACTTGTATGCACTTGTGTATTCCACACTCTTGAGCCCATAAGTAAACTGGGTTGCTGACCTTTTTAATTCACTGTGCAGTGGTGGTATGCATCATAACATCAATTTTATCAGGTTGATATGCAAATCACTATTATGTGCAAAAATGTATGTAAGGCATCCAAGTGCTGCTGCATACCTTCTGGAAAGCCAAGAATCAGCACAATATTATTAGCATATAACAAAAACTGGATCCAAGTCCCTGTAAACTGGGATTCCTGTCTCCAAATTTATGGATTTAGGCCAAAGCCTGAAATCTCATCTTCATATGTGCAAAAAAGTACAGGTGATAGTGGGTTGCTTTGCTTCATCCCGATAGTTTAGTGAAAGATAGATATCTCCTCTTGGGTGCATGCATGCTCAAAAATTCACCTATGTAAGGCCGTAATCACCTATGTAAGCACACTGTGTCTCCCCATTGTCTGCAATCAATCAATCTGGCTCTCTGCATGGTGTCAGAAGGCTTGGGGAGGCTTAGTACACACTCATTGTGCTAGTTGTTTCAGGCATACTCTCAAAATGTCTCTACTCATGCTTGGTGTGTTAGTATTTCTTCCTCATTGAAATGTGTAGTCTCTCTTAGTATATGAGTGAGCTCTTTCAATGGTCTCTTCATATTCTGTAGGGATGATGTTGTAGTGTGTTTT
>CM035419.1:49804118-49806618 GCA_020310875.1 Ceratopteris richardii | reverse complement strand
GCACCTGTTCAGAGCTCAAATCGAATTGCTATAGTTTAGCAATCATTAGTGATAGCCTAACAGAATAGACTTCCGGCCTTATAACGTCGGCTGTACAAATCTTCAGGTTTGCGTGCGTACAGGATCGCATATACATATGCTTCTTTTGAAAGCAAAGATAGATGACCAATTCTCTATGGTGCCGTGGATACCATGTAGGCCTGTAACTTAAATGGATCCAAATTCGAATCCCTTCCATGCCGTATTCCGTGCCTTTTGGTTTATAGACCAAGAAGAAAATTATGTTGCTGTACAACAATAATATCATTACACACACAAGAAACCGCAAGGATGTCTTGGCTAGAACAGTGCCCGTAATCAACGAAGTGCGCGTAAAAATCTTGATAGCAAAACTGTTGTAAATAAGAGCTTTTAATCTTAATCTTTTGGTTTGCACTTGACTGTGCCAAAAAATTGATATTATTATTGCCCTCCTGGTTGACAGAGCCCTCATGGATATTATTAACACCCGATTGAATGTCCATCGGTGCGAAATCTGCTTCCTTGTTTTACTCTCCTCTGAGAGATTCAAACTGCGTTGCTGAGAAGAGGTGTGCTGAATGGATATAGTTCAATTAAAATATTTGAGAAGCGATTACAGGACCTAAGTTGCTATAGTCTTGTGGTTAGGACAGGTTGCCAAAGATCTATGCACTGAAATCCTCTTAGCGCAATGGTTGAATGATGTGGTATTGAAGTGGAGGATCTAGTTTCGAACCCTGTCAGCTTTGCATAAAAGGACTCCCTTTTCTCTGTTCTTGAAGGTTTTGCAGCATGAAACATATGCAATTTCTTCGAATCCTAGAGAAGGATTGGACGCGAAGGCGCGTAGCACTTGTGGATAGGGGTATTGATGCACGCTCTCCTACATGTTACAAATTCGAATTCCATCTCAGAGAGTCTGAGGATATAGTGCTTTTACTTCTAGCGATTGTAATAGAATTTAAATATATATGCCGAGACTGTAGTAAGCACTGGGTTATATTACATCCTTACAGTAGACTGTAGTAAGCACTGGGTTATAGGTTCGAAATTGTGCTGCTCTAGCAAATTGCGATTGGAAAAGGTACACAACCTTTTGCTTCCCTACTCTCCCATTGCTTCACTCCGAGGAGAAGATGTAAGCAAGAAGGACATTTGGATGCCTGTATCGCTTGGACATATTGGGTTTGGCAGCACTGTTAGCAAGCCAGGACGCATGTGATCTTCAGCGCCATATTATAAATGTAAATATAAAGTTGCTAGCCACCCATGTATTGCGCTCACTTGGTTGCAGCGAGGTAGACACATTCAAAAGGTGACAAAATCAATACTCATGGATGGTAGGAGTCTATGATTGCCAGAACGTGACATCTTTTTTGTGAGCATTGCTCCGAACAGAGAATATTTACGTAATGAGAATAAGAAGCCATTTGCTCACAAACCAGAGAATGGTCTGGCGGAATTAACAGTGTACACCATGGAAAACACCTGGGTTCGATTACCAACCTCTGCACGCATGCCATGAAGTGTATATTAGCATTTTTGCAACTCCCGATCTCAGGATCACCCCTGAGTGCCAAAACAATGGGGCGGTAAATAGTCATCGAGTACACGCAGATAATGAGAAGAAGAAGCCCAAGAATTCTCCAAGAAAGCTATTAATTAATGAAGATAATGGAGATCATGTGGAGATCTCCATGGAAGTTTGAGAAAAAGGTGAAGGTCCATCACAAGGTCTCCATGGGAGCTTGCCTAGAGCTCTGATACCAATGTAAGAAACTAACAATTACAACCACCACGTGCTAGTGAGATCAGTCTCCTCCCAATCTTATGCCTGTATATATAGTTGCTCGAATCAATGAGGACCACAAATGTAACTAAAGTCCACAAGTGCATGTGCAATCGCCTCCACTCCTTTGATACCTTCCACTAAGTCTACTAGTGGTGAGTGATCCTCCCTCCCCCACTGCTTTAGTACCTTCCACCTAGAGTCCCTAGCTTGGGTCGTAATCTCCACACTTGTTAAGTCTCTCAAGACAAAGGCTCAATTTAACTCACGTTTAACTTGATTAGAAGGCGCCAAAACTCTTTTCCCCATGCTGCCCATGGGGAATTGACCCAAAGACCCTCCTTCCTTCACAAACTTATGAGAACTTAACCACTAAGCTAAGTTGATCCTGTTTAATAACAGAGCACATGGACATTAATGGGACTTATGCGTTAACTCTAGTCTCGGGATCTTTGGCCATACAACACAATTCGTTCACCAAACAGTGTTTGTTTTCAATCTCTTTGAACCGCGTACCCGGCCGGACCCTTTAGATCTTAGACTTACTTTATTACATAATCTGTATATGTGTGTCTTGTGTATGTATGTATGTATGTATTGTATGTATGTATGTTATGTATGTATGTATGTATGTATGTATGTATGTATGTGTATGTAGTATGTAGGTATGTATATATGTATGTATATATG
>CM035419.1:49781618-49784118 GCA_020310875.1 Ceratopteris richardii | reverse complement strand
CAACTAAAAAAAAGGACGTTCGTAAAACCCGCTGCAATTCGCAGGCAGGTGCTTTTTGGCTACCTTTTTCAGAGTTTTAGGTTTTTTGGGCTTTGTCTATATAAAGAAATGACTAGAAGCTCAAAATACATCATGTGCATATTAAGATGAGCTCTTGGATTGATCAGCTAGGAGCATCCATTGTAAGTTTGTATTATAGCTATATTTTGGAGCTTATTTTACTCCTTTTGCCATATCTTGTCTATATCTATTGTCCATATTTTGTGTCTTTCTCTCTCTTTAGTCAGGCTCTATATTGATTGTGGGCCTAAAAGCCAACAAAATGTACACATTTGTTTTCAGTATGTACCTTTCTTTTTAATGATGATTCTATACATACACTCATGGGTCTATGATTTGTCTTATGAGTCAATTTGGTGCCTTGCAGAGGTCGATAAATATTTCTTTCTTTTGTTTCTGTCCATCTGCTGAGCTGTTGCTTGGGAATGGGTATGTGCACTCATGCTTATGGTGTGATCAATTGGTATAGGAAAATAGCTCTACTCCACATGGTCCCCTACCTTTAAAATAGGTCCTTGTAAACACCATGATTGATATAGCTGCAATAAGAGATAAAGGCACGTATGTCCTGCTCGAGAATACGTGATCAATCTTAATAGGACAATGATTCTACTCCACAGCCTCTCCTACCTTCAAGGTAGGTCCTCACAGACAGCATGATTGAACATAACTGTAATGAGCTCCATGGGTATATGGAATGCTCTTTCATCAGTCTGGTTGCTACTGTCCTGTATATTAAAATGTTGCATATTTATCCCCATACGTCTGTAGAAGGAATGGCTAAGAATTGTTTTTTCCTTGATTGCAGCACAATATCTGATTGGAAAGATTGCTTCTTTCTCTGCTAAGTAGTTTGTGATTAGATTTTAGAAAGAAAATTGTCTCTTTCTTGACTACAGGACAACGTGTGATTGGAGAGCCTGTTATTTCTGGATTAGCATTGGATGATTCTTTACTCTTTGATCCTGATTTTGATGTTGCTGCGAAGTAAGTGGTTTGTCCGTTCTTTGAACATGTATGTGTCCTATTGAAACTTCTATGAGGAACATGACTTGGATTTATTAATCTTCATAGGTATGTGATGAGCCCACCCATAAGACCTGCAGGACATAATATTGCACTTCAAAATGCACTTTCTTCTGGTCTTCTACAGGTATACAACATTATCAACTTTGTATAGTTGTGTTTTTGTTTTGTGTAACTTGTACTTGATATACAGGATAATAAGATAAATACACGTATGCTCATCCATCTCTTTTGCATATCTTGGAATTATTCAATAGGGACTGTGAGCTTCTAGCTGCTGATGAATTAAAGTAGTGATGTAAATATTAACTTGGGAAGTTTCTAGAAGAATCATCAGTCAATTCATTCCATTATTTCTAAGTCTAGCGATATGTTTAGTGCATGCTGTTGGTAATAGTCATGTTTTCAGAACAAATCTTCACTTTTACAAGTACAGATACATATTTGTACCCATGCATACATATGTATGCATGTACATACATACATACATATGTGCATACATACATACGTACGTACGTACATACGTACGTACGTACATACATACATACATACATACATACATACATACATACATACATACATACATACATACATACATACATACATACATACATACATACATGCATACATACATACATATGCATACATACATACATACATGCATACATACATACATACATACATACATACGTACGCACGTACTTACGTACATACATACATACATATGTACGTACGTCGTACTTACATACGTACGTACATACATGTGTACATACATACATGTGTACATACATACATACATACTTCTTGTTTGGAAGAAAAGTAGCACTGTATTAATGATGTCAAAAGATGAGAGAGAGAGTCTCATGAATATGTATAGAGCTTACTAGAGCTCAGTAAAAAAAAAAAATGTAGTTATGATGAGCATGACCTCACAGAGGAGTTGTTCTTTTTGTGCTTGGGCTGCTAGTAGAGGATAATACCTAAAAATTCCCAGTGGGAGGCATTCTTTGAATACTACGGGTTTCACATATGATGGCATTACGGGACTGCCAAATGAAACATAGTATCCATGTGCCATGATCGAAGCTGATCGGGTGCCCATTTTGTCGTAGAGTTTGTGTGTGTGACAAGTTTGAGAGTGAATTGCAGGATCTTGAATTCCAGAACAATCGAACACAGTCGGAACTTCAGATCTTGCCACCAAGACCTGATTCAAGGACATGTTCAAAATATTTAGTCTTTGTTTTTTATTTGTAGACCTATATAGAAGACAAGGAAAGAGGACCCTGGAATTGCATTAGAGAAAAGCTCCTGTTTTGAATGCCTGGATGACTGTCTTCCAAAAGAAAGTTATGGAGTATAGCAGGGCCATCAGTTTCCATACATCAAGGCATAAGATCAACCACTGGTTGTT
>CM035419.1:49746618-49769118 GCA_020310875.1 Ceratopteris richardii | reverse complement strand
GGAGATCTAGTGGAAGTCTTTTGGGGTCCATACATCCAAGTTGCAGGCATTGGCTCTTCGAGGTACTTGTGCTTTGCCATGTGAGAGAAATTGGAACACATTTTCTTTGATTCATACTAAATGAAGGAATAAATTTCTCTCAAAAAAACACTATAAAATTGGTCTACATTTATATAACTCTTCGTCTTGCAATGAAAATTAAAAAAAAAAAGGGTTTAAAATGGAGGAAGCTACTTTAGATATGATAGAAAAAGGGCATGATGATGAAAGGTTTGCTTGTAATGCAAAAGTATATGGAGGGTGAGGAAATTCTATCACCTCCATAACCAAAGATATGTAGATGGAGATGAGGGTCCTTCATCTACACATGCCGATGATTCTAATATTGATATTTGATGATGATGATGATGATGAAATTTGAGGAGGATGATGATTGATCACTTTTATTATTTTCTTTTTTGACTCTTTTCATGATATGATAGTTTACCATTTACACTTCACGATGTATAGCATTGTGCACACTTCACATAATGTCAAATGATATTTTGGAGTTCGCACTTTTTGATTCTGCAAGCTTTGTTTTTACTAAGTTTTTATCATTTATGTTAGGTATACAACATATGTATGTACTTCATATTTATTTTAAAAAAAAAAGGTTTGTCAAAAAATGTCAAACATTTTTCCTAACTCATCATAAGTCGGATTTCTGTCAAAAGTCAAGGTCAGAATCCCGTAAGTAATAACTATGAGTAAACGTGGTGCAAGATTGGGGAAGCAATGCTGTTTGTTTGCAATACCTCGGAATTACAACTAGAATCAAGCTCCACACTTTTTTTTTTTAATATAAAGGAAGTTCGGCATTAGCCTACTCTCCGGACTTGAATTAAATAAAGCAAAGTACAAGAGAAGGGGACTAGTGCCCACGGGACCCCCAAGATCCCACAAAGCAGGGGGAGCTTTTACATAGCTTAGATGGCATTACAAAGAAGGTTAATTACCCTCTCATCACCCTCATGTGGGGCCCACTTGGGTTTAAGCTTGTTATTGATCAAGAGGAGTACTTGATGATGCCTGAAGGGGGGGGACTTCTTACAGTTAACAATCCTTTTGCCAAGGAGGAACAACGATTTCTCAATTGACCACTCTTTGGGGGAGTCACCGAAGTTGATGGCACATCTTTCCTACCAGATTTTCCAAAGGACCTCCCCTCTGATGGCGTTCCAGAGAGTCGCGGAGCAGCCGATCGCTTCTCCCAGCAGGGCTTGCTGCCAACTGGGATGTTTCTGAAGTCTGATTTTCTTTCCAACCGTCTGCCAAAGTCTGTTGGAGTTGGGGCAGGTAAAGAAGATGTGTGAAACATCTTCAATAATAATAATTTTGAACATCATAATAATTCTCCTCCTTAATGGAATGGAGTGCATAAAGATGCATATGAATCCTCTTCGAGGAAATCATCAGAATTTGAATCTTGGATAAAAGAGGACGTGTATCTATGGATTTATCGAGAAGTGAGAAAGGAAGATCAGAGAGTTAGTTACCGAGATCTCACAAAGCAATTTATAATAGATGTAGACAAGATCCAACATACATTCTTCAGAGATTTGCTGATGAAGAATTTGAGTCACATGGTTGGATGCAATTCTAACAACTGTGGACGTCATTGTTATGAAGCCAGGATGACAAAGCATTGCACTCAAGAAGGCCACGACATTAATGGATTGCTCATGGGAGCTTAAGCTTCAGGAAATTAAGAAAAAGATCGGATTCTAGAAATAGAGGAAGATTTAGGTGATGACTTGATATCCATCATAATGGAACCAAAGTTTGATTCGGAATTTCAGTTCCTAGAATGTTAAAGAAGGTGATTGTATAATAGATCTTGTAATACATGCATGTCTCCTAAACAATTTAGAGGAACCGCATGAAGCAGCTAGTATTACTTCACGAGGTAGGAAATATGACTACTTTGAATCCCCATAGCACTTCAAGAAATATGAAGTTGAAAATCGAAAGATCATAGCTCAAAATTCAATGCAAGAAGCGATAAAAGGAGAAGCATACAATAATCAAGTGTTGAAAAAGAAAGTGATGATGACCATCGAACGAAGAAAAGTGCACTTATATTGGAAGTGACATGTTGGATTTGGAGAGACTTAGTTGAAGCATTTGCTTCAACAATCTAGAGATGTATTTACTTGGTTTTATAAGGATTTGAAGGGCACTGACAAAAGATTTGCACACATAAATTCCTGTGTCCTTTGATGTGAAACCCTTTAAACGAAGGTCATACACATATGATGATGTATATGTGGGTAAAATTAATGAGGAAATTGATAAACTCTTAAATGTTTGATTCATTTATGAGATTAAGCACTCTGAATGCGTTTCTCCCATGGTGGTAATGCTCAATAAAATTGAAAAGCAAAGAGTTCGCATCAATCTGAAAAAAGGTCAATGATGTTGCCATAAGGGACAGTTATTCATTACTGATTACAGATCATCTTTTAGAAGTAATAGTTTTCTTCATGGATATTCTAGTTACAACCAAGTAGTGATCTCCCAAGAAGATCAACATAACCTTTGCTACTGAGTGGGGGATATACACATTTAAAGTGATGCCATTGGGACGTATGAATGCCCATGCTACTTTCCAAAGATTGATGTGCCATGTCTTCAAAAAGTCTCTTCGGAATTGTTTAAGTAATATGTGGACTACTTGTGAATATTCTGCGCAGGGAGCCGAGCACATCTCTATGTTAAAATAGATATTTGCTAAATGCCATAAATACAAAGTCTTTTTAAATCCAGAGATATGTGACTTCATAATAAGACCATGAGCTGTGATAGTTTTATGAATGTTGCTTTGCCTAGTTCCACAATTAGAGTGATCCTCTGAATACCAAATCGATAGTGCCATTCTAGAATCCTCCTTGTTAACAAGACAAAATTCAAGCCATTCTGACAAACATACAGGGCAGATATCAGACTCACCTTTCAGCCTTAGAACCAAATGGGCTTACCCAAAAGCTTAGGATCCTGCAGCTATACCTGACAGCCACCACCCCAAGCACGTGTCCCATACCATTGCACCTACATCATACAGACTTATGAATGGCTCTGCCCAAGAGTCCAAGTATCTCATATGAGGGATGAATAACAAATGAGCCTGCAGGTCCTATTTATAGACTCATCAAAGAGCTGGATCAGTTCACATGGCCAGACACTCCATAGTTGGCTAGATGCTTTAACTACAGTTGTCAATCCAGATGTCCTTTAGAGATGCTGCCTTCTCCTGCTTGTGTTTTCTTGTCCTAATTCCTTATTACTGGTCTGTGGCAGCTCCACTTGTATCGTTGCTGTGGATCATTGTTGTATTTGTGCCTCTTCTAGTAATTCAAATGCTGCATGGAACTCAGATATGTTCATACTTTTTTATTTTGTCAATGTCTGGTCTTATCACTGAGGTGCATCTTGGGAGGACTGAATGCCTGAGTTCAGTGCAAAAACAACAGGTCACCCATGGGCCACAACATATATATGACATCTGTATAAGCAAAACTATGTCCAAGTGATAGAAGCTGAAACAGGCTAGGCCAAAAACCTCCAATTATGACCCGCAAAGAAAATCGTCAAGTTAATTGACAATCAGTCGCCTGGTTCTATTTATTGACTGATGGTTAGTCTCTTTCAATATTCGAGTCTAGTTTGTCCCATCCCCATTTTCTTCCATAAAAATCAAGCAGTTACTCCTGAGTCTTAGCAACATTTAAACCCTCTAAGTTGTCCATTAAAAGTTGTTGTCAGCAGAACCCTGTTAATCTCTCTTATGTTTTCATGCAAGAGCTTATTGATCACCCCTTAAGAACGCATTGAACACAGAGATTCCAGATAATTTGGGCCCAAGATCTTCACTATCTGCAATGTTTAACAGCAACTCCATTTGATTAAATCTTGTTGACATGGCACTTCAACCAGCCCTTACGGATTTCTTCTGTAATCGGGGTTTTTTCCCTTTTAAAAAAGATTAAAAAAGTCAGGTTTTCTTTCTTGCACAAAATATTTATTTTTCTTAATTTTTCTTTTTTCTTTTCAGCTTGTCGGAACAGATCACTGCGCTTTCAATTCAACACAGAAGGCTGCAGGGAAGGGCGATTTCAGGAAAATACCAAATGGTGTCAATGGTTGGGGTTCTGACCTGCTTTTGCTTCGTCGTTTATCCATGTATCTCAGTATTGTATTCAAGGTCATTGATTCTTTCTTTGACACTACAGGTATTGAAGAACGGATGCATATACTGTGGAATATTATGGTGGTAAAATCTGTTGTTAAATTTATAATATGTTTGTCCAAACCTTTAGTTTTGAGTTGGTACTAGTCTAATCAAAGAACCTGGTTTTGGTTGATAGATTGTGAATTCAATTACTGTCAGCCTCTCATTACAAGAATAAAGCTGTCCATTTCTTTTGTTCGTATTGCCCTAATCCCCTGCACATATCCGAGAAGGTAGCTCTTAGAGAATAGTCAGTAGAGAATCCCACCACAAAGCATGATATATGTGGTTATAGAGGGCATCATCCCAATTGAAAATGGTACTATTGAGAGAGTAGAGATGAACTGACACATTTTTTTGCATGGTGCTGGTGCTTGAAAGTTGTTACATCTGTCAATTTGTGATACTAGATAGTAATCATGCAATGATGAGCTTCTTTTTCCTGTAATATGGGACGGTAGACATCAGCCTTGCTTTAGGAATTGTAGTCACTGCTTTTTTTGTCATTCATGCAAAAGATTCAACCAGAATATATGGGGGAAACATTAGTCTTAGTACAGTATGTGGTTATGCTATTTGAGTACAAGACCTTCCCTGCAAGGCTCTTAATTTGATGGAGATGATTGATTCCGTAGATCTATACTTTTCCTTAAGCAGGTACTTGAAATTGATAATCCTTATTTTGAAATGAAAGCTTCTCTTTTTTCTTCACCTTCACTGGGGCCTTATTTTTGCTTTTGTTTGCCACAACACTCTGTAATGAATGGATGGTTTACTTTCAGAACACTGGGAAGATGACACCAATGGGTTATGTGCGTGTTACAAGTACAGCATGGTATTATTTAGAATTTTCTCTTCCTTATATAACTGATTTGCATCTTTTCTGGTAACAGAGGTCTAAGTCATTAAAATCTATCTTTATATCATTCAGTGCCCAAATTTTCAATATCTACCCAAGGAAAGGAGCCATAATTGCAGGGGCTGATGCTGATATCATTCTCCTGAATCCAAACACAACCTTTACAATTAGTTCAAAGACACACCATTCCAGAATTGATACAAATATCTATGAAGGATGGACATTGAGGGTAATTGTTCAAGTGTATTTGTGCTGCTTACTATCTGTAATCATGATATCGGCTTTGCATCCTATCATATAGAATGTATAGGAGCATGTGCAAAATGAGATTCGGTACGTCAAGTAAATCCAAATCCATCATTATTTTTTCAATCAATCATGTACAACTTTTCTATATATTCGTATACTAAAAGTAGCTTACTGACGAGAATCGTCCTTATAAATTCTGATTTATGTACAACAGGGCAAGATTGAAACGACCATAAGCAGAGGAAGAATTGTTTGGGAGAATGGAAAGCTCAATGTATCTCCTGGTTCTGGACGGTTTATCCCATTGCCTCCTTATAGTTATCTGTTCAATGGAATAGATAAAATTGACTCTGACTACCTGGCCTCTATCAGAGCTTCTAAGCAGCAAAAAAAGTAGGTTTCTCTTCTTTTTTTTCTTGACACTTTCAGGTGAGAAGAGGGCATGAGAAGAGGGCAGAGATGTAAATATCTGTACTGCACTATAAAATCAAATCCTGCATTATACAAGTTGTGCGTTGTCTATGTATGTCTCTATGTGTACTGAGAATTAATGTTGTAATTTCACTTACACAAAAAGGTCATTGCATCAGAGCAGGCGAATAGTATTATGTAATGTTAGTGCAGAGCAGGCAAATAGTATTAGGTGTAACACAATAGCAAAAAGCTTGCTGATAGCGGAGAAAATGTAATATCTCTTATGTGTTCTTATTTAGTGCAAAGCACTTTCACCTTGTGTTGCCTAGAGGGTATAAAGCTAACTTATTTAGCTTCCCCAAACCCACCCTTGTTACGTTTTGTACCTGTTTTTGATTCCTCTTTTTTATATATTCTGCCATAATGTAGAGCTTACTTTCGTGTCAATTTTTTGGTATATTCCATTTCAATTCAGACTTCAAATCATCTCTCTCTCTCTCTCTCTCTCTCTCTCTCTCTCTCTCTCTCTCTCTCTCTCTCTCTCTCTCTCTCTCTCTCTCTCTCTCTCTCTCTCTCTCTCTCTCTCTCTCTCTCTCTCTCTCTCTCTCTCTCTCTCTCTCTCTCTCTCTCTCTCTCTCTCTCTCTCTCTCTCTCTCTCTCTCTCTCTCTCTCTCTCTCTCTCTCTCTCTCTCTCTCTCTCTCTCTCTCAGGCCGAGTTCGGCCTCCTAATAGACGTAAAAACACTTTCTTTTTCTCTCTCTCTCTCTCTCTCTCTCTCTCTCTCTCTCTCTCTCTCTCTCTCTCTCTCTCTCTCTCTCTCTCTCTCTCTCTCTCTCTCTCTCTCTCTCTCTCTCTCTCTCTCTCTCTCTCTCTCAATCAACATCTTATCGGTTACTTCTGGTTTTGAGCTACAAATCAAAATTTTTTTGTGTGTTCTCCATGCTAAGTTTGAAGTTTTTTAGTTTGCGATTGAATATTCTAGTTCAATCACCATGGCTCGTTTGTCTTACATGCAAGAAATACTTCTATTGTCACATGAATGAAGCAATGAAAGAGACCATAGAATATTTAAAATGAAAAAGCAAAGAAACAGATACAAGAAATGATGAAAAGAAGTAGCCAAATGTGTGAATGTGTTTTCACTATTTAGTGCAGATTCAATTGAGGCTTTTTTGGTTGACTTTCCATCACATTTTTGGATCCTTAATCATGGTGCTTTATTCCATGCATCGTTGCATTGAGAAAAGCTTATCACAAATGAAGCTAAGCGTCTTGGTAAATGTTCAACTAGGATACTCACATCAATTAACTATGTTTGAAGCAAGAGAGAGTAAACTTCAATTCATTAATGGATCACAATTTTGAAATAACACATTGAGCATCTCCCTTAGATCCGAGGATCCAATGTCAACTCCAGGATTATGTGACATTGGTTATAAGGTATCCTTTGTGCATGGTTTTTTGGATCACGAAAGTAAATTTATTGGTTACAAAACGAGATATGTTGCCATTATTTGCTATTCATTCATGAACAAGATGAGTTGCTAGCAATCACCAAACAACCCTTCTCAAGGCAATGACACAATCGATTGGGACATGTCTAGAGGTGGTCTTGAAGTGTTATTCACGTATATGTATATGCTAAACCTATATTTTTTAGGATTTTGGTTCTCATCGAATGGCCAACATAGAGAACAAACATACATAAAACATGTGGATGTAACTATCTCACCTATTGATTTAGTTCATATATACCTTTGTATTCCAATATCTACAAAATTGCAAGGTGGAGCACTATACTTCATGACAGTGATGTTACCAAAAAATATGAGCTTGTTTCTCAAAGTCTAAGGATAATTTGCTTTTGGCTTTAAAAATTTTTCTTGTGGCCATAGGAACAAAAAAAGCTTGATAACGTCTAAGCCCGCATAGCCTAGTGGTTTGATGCCTTGAGTCTTTGGGAGGAAGTTGTGAGTTCAAGTCTTGCTGGACGTATCTATGAGTTCCTCAAAGATGGGTGCCTCTACCTTATGAGGTCGGGTGTGTGAGTGTGTTTCCAATTCATTGCATTCTCAAAAAAAAAATTGGATAATTGGATAGAAAACAATAGTGAATATGTATCTTGAATAATCCTAACTTTGGAATGAATGGATAACCCATGCACATGAATCTATAGTGGAGTAGCAAAATGCAAATTGAAACATTTAGAATTGGCTTCTCTTTATGGTACCTCATGCAAACTTGATGCAAGGCTTTTGGGTTGAAGAAATTTTGATTTTCCTAGTGATATGTCTATCACTAAGTATGGCCAAAACAGTTAAAGTGGCACAAGAGCAGTGAATTAGAGAGTGAATTAGAGAGAGATCAAATTATAATCACTTGCATGATTTCAATTGTAAAGTGTATGTCTATGCATGGAACTAATTAAGGTAGAAGGAAGACTCAAAGTTCAGTGGTGGCATATTTCTTGGCTAAAATAAATTGATTCTGGTTTGGGCAATGGCTCCTGAAAGTAGTCATGTAGTCCTATCCGTTGCCAAATTCCTTAGAGTTCTTGAGTAATTTAGAGCTATTCGAACTCTTGTGAGAAGAATTGAAACTAGCCACAAATGTATTGAACTCGCATTTGGATTCCCAAATGTAACCTGCATTGCGAAGCGGTTTGGCATCTCATTAAACCAATATGAATAGATGTTTACTTTCTTTGTGCGTCTAGCATGGATCTTGAATGGGTATCTACCTCACATGTTGAAATTCTATCGGCCTCTTTGCAGGGAGTTCAGATACCGGAGAACTCTTGATGTCAATCGGTTGAGACCTTGTACCTGCCTTGGCCATGATGAGAGAGGTCGTTGATGCCATGCGAATTAGCAAGAAGAAATGAACCACACTAGTATTGCCACATAGAGCAATTGAGACCTTGTTCCCCATGCAATACCAACATGATTTATCAGACTTAGTGTGTTATGTTAGTGTGCGCTCGAGTATTGTGAAGTCGTGAGTTAGTAAGGGTAGTTATGACTCAAATGCATACTCTAGAAATGCAAGTAAATCTGCATCACCTAATAGTGTACAGTTAATTTACAATGTTAAATCAGGTGGTTTAGTACCCAAACTTTCCAAACTTCCCTGATGGGACTACAAATTTTGCTAGTGATTACATTTAAGGGTTTCAAAGATGATTCTACCTAGATCTTGGACTTTTTAGGTACCCATTTCTAAGAACTACTATGTAAAGGTGCATGTGTTCCTATTGTGATGACATGTTTTAGCCTCTATGATGGTTGAGTGAGTGCATGTGAGCACTACCTCGAATCTAGAGGATTTCATTTGGCAAGTTGAGCATTTAAGCATGTCTTAGGCATCCAGATTCATCCAGCATTGGGGTCTACCTTCCTTGATTGCTTACGTATCCAGATGGAGATGACTCACTAAGGTTGACTCCTAGAATAGGGAGCTATTGTCTCCTTGGACTACATTTGCATTATGCATACTAGCAATTCTGACAAGAGGTAGGTGGTTGTTCACTCTTGCACCTCCAAATCTGCTTCCTTCCTTGAGTTGTCTTGTAGTGGACTGCGTTTTGAATATGTGATTCAATCTTTTGCATCCTCTGCTTCCTAAGTCGTTTATACTGTTATCTCTTGATTGTCTTTGGAAAAGAAGAGAGCTCTGCCTCATCTCCAATTCTTTTGTTGAGAACAATATCCTTCTGCATTACAGAGCTTGGGATAAGGATAACATCTTTATCTTTATGAGTGCTCCTAGAAGGATGAGGTGTGGCTTCCTTTCCTAGTTTCTTGGGTGCTTGATTTGCTAGTTTAACCATGATGCATTGCTTGTTCACCCAGACCTGAAGTCCACTTCTTAGGTTTAGGTTTACCGCGTGGTCATATATCTAATCTTGGCCCAAGATGAGAAGTTTTGTGAAATCCTTGTCTTGAGAGATTAGCAATTTAATTGTCATATGGACATCTTGGATAGAGATTGAAAGTTCCACCTCACCTAGACAAGGGGTTTCCACTCCTCCCAATCCTATGAGATAAGCTTCTATACTTAATTGCAAATCTTGACAGTAAGAAAGTCCAACTACACTAGCAGCAGCTTCTGAGTCAATCAAGGCAGTTACAATCCTTGTATTCTTTCCTTGTCCTATTTCTAAGGTTACAAAAGGAAGTTTATCTATGATTTTGTGGCGAGTTCCACTCATCGTTTGGCATATAACCATGTGGTATCTTGGTGCCTCATAAGCATTTTGCCTAGGTTGATCTCTACCTTGTCTGCGTAACTTTATACGTCGGATGCATTTTGGGGCTTCTACCTAAGCCTCTTCTCTAAACCATTTTTCTTCTTCTTTGCGTTACTTGGTTGTGTTGAGTCAATTTAGCATTTCTTGCACGAGGGGTTCTTAATATAATTTCACTCTACATCCACTGATGTAACTAGGTAGAATGTCGCCTTCTAGGGTGGCTAATTGGAGAGCTCCACTTGTTGATATTCTATTAATAATCTTGCATCCATAGCCATGCTTCTCCAACTTCTTAGCATGTTGTTTTAGTGTATATACCAAGACTAAGTCGTCTACCTTTGATCCTTTATCTTTTATATGTGTGTCAAAATAGGCCTTTGTCTTTTCTTAGGTATGTAAATCCTAGTGGCTGCTCTCAATCTAGATTCTCCTAGTCGTTCAAGATCAAAGATTCTAGAAGATAACTCATGGTTGATCCACTCATGTTCTTGTGTCACTTTTAGAGTAGGTATCAAAAAATCTAGTGGAAACACTGCATTTTGACCAAACACCATCTGAAAGGGTTGGCTTGGAGTACTGTTTTATAGGCCACTCTGTATGTCCAAACTGCATGATGTAACTCTTTGCCCCAATGAGAACATTTATTATTCACCAACTTTGTTGGTAGTGTGCATAAGATCTTATTGGTACTTTCTACTTATCCATTTTCTTGTGGGTGGTATGGAGCCAATTTCTTCTGAATGATCATGAATTCTTGCAACAAGTATTCAGTGACTTCATTCAAGAAATGAGTACCAGAGTCATTGACCAATTCTATGTTCAAACCATATCGTGTAAATACATTCTAGAAGAGAAACTTTACAGTAGTTTGTGCATCATTCTTCTTAGTGGCTTTCACTTCTACCTATTTGGTTAAATGATTTGTGGCAACGATAATGTATTCAGCATGTGAACTCTTAGCCGAGGGAGTAATAGGACCAACAAATTATATGCCTCTATTGGAGAATGCACATCCTCTCATCATCGGTCTCAGTGGCATCTCATCTTTACATCTCGGATACTGAGTTTGCAGAAAAATGTCACACTGCTTCACATAGGTACATGCATCCATGTGGAGGGTTGGCCACCAAAGACCTCCAAATAGTATAGCTTTGATCACATATTCTAGTCCAAAAAGAGTCTAAGATCTTAAGATACTCACTCCTAACCTAATCATAAAAACTTAACACACATGTTGATATATTTAGGTAGTGACGTGTGTGAATACACTAGGACCGCTAGGGCACTTTTTTCCCTCTTTAGGAGGTTCTTTTCCCCCCCGCTTGTACATACGCCTATTGCCCTAATGGGCTACTTATCTTTGTACATTCTCTAGTAATACATTCAGTATTGTGTGTTGTGCTCCAATCTTCTTCTTCTTCTTCCTCGTGTTGTTCGCGTGCTTCCGCAAACATCAAACTCCAACAATTGGTATTAGAGCAAGTCGACGCTTCATCTAGGGCGTTGTCGACACTCCTCCGTTTGTAGTCTCAGATTCGCACAAAATTTGGTGAGCATACTCATGGTTTCAGAGATCAAAATGGCTTCGCTTTGTGGTGCCGAAATCGCGATCTGAGCTCGTTTTGGCCTCCGAATGCACTCTCGTAGCACTTGTGCAAGATATTTCGTCTTTTTGTGTCAAAGGTATATACCAATTTGTGTTCGCCAATATAAGCGTCTCGAAGTCTGCTACAGGTCTAGCGAAATTCGTCTGGGCAGTTCTGCTCAACTTTTTGAGATACAATCAATTTTTTGCATCAAGGTATTTTAGTCACTGACCATGGCTAAAAGCAGTGATGTATTTCGTATGTTGGCTGTTGAGAATAAGCTGGATGGTATCAACTACCCGTTATGAGCTTATATGATGCGATATGTGTTGGTTGCAAAAGGACTGGAACATTGTGCAGGGTGTCGAAAAACGTCCTATCCCACCTGCAACTGTTACAATTGCAGGTACTGAAGTTGATGCAGAAGCTGTCGAAGATGGTGATATTCTGCATATTCATGTTCGTGTTGCAGCTTCTGCTGCACCTACTGCAAGGTAAATTCATTGGGATGGCAGAGATGCCCAGGCACATGCATTGATAGCTTTGTCTGTCAAACGTGCCATTATTCCTCATATTCGCTCTTGCAAAACAGCTAAGGATGCTTGGGATACACTTACCACATTGTACCAAGCTAGGAATGAGGCTCGTGTTGCTTATCTCCGGAAATAGTTGGAGAGTGAGCACATGCATGAAGGTGAATCTATGGACAATTTCCTAACAAAGATCAAAGACTTGAAAGAACAGTTGATTTCTGCTGATGAGGTTATACCAGATAGTTCACTTGTGCAGATCGTTCTGAATGGTCTTCCTGATTCATATCAGAGTTTTGCTTCTACTCTTCGGTTGATGATGAAAGGCAATCCAAATGCCTTGTCATTTGAGGAGTTAGTCTCTGTTCTATTGCAGGAAGATCAATCCAAGCAAAACAGGTCCATAATGCGTGTTGTAGATCAAGCTTTCCTGGCTAGTTAGAAGGGCAAAGGAAAATGGAGCTCTTCTACTAGTAAGCAGAAATCTGCAAATTCTGCACATTCGAAGAACCAAGACAAAGATGAGAAAAAATCAGAAAAGCAGAAATTGTTTTGTAAGTACTGTAAAGGGAATGATCATATCATAAAGAACTGTCCAAAACTGGCTGCAAAAGAGGCAAAGAAGAAAGAGGCTGGAATGGTTGTTGCAGAAGCCTCTACACCAAAAACGGAGTCTGCTAATCTTGTGTAGGAAGAAGAATGGGCGTTTACTACTGTTTGCAGTTTTGACCCATCTTCTCATGAGCAGTGCATGTCTGCAATAGACTCAGATGTTTGGTACTTTGACAGTGGAGCGACCAAACATATTACCTCGCAGCGTAGTTTCTTCTCTTCACTCGAGCCTGCTCCTACACGGAATATTGTTACATGCACCAACAACTTCTCTTATCCTGTTATGGGAGTTGGTAAGATCATTTTGACTACTGTTGATGGTAGTTGTTTCACTTTGTCAGATGCTTTATTTATACAAGGGATCAAGAAGAACCTGTTATCAGTTTCTACATTAGCCAAGATTGGCTTGGTTGTGAAATTTGTTGATGACAGGTGTACAGTTCATGATCTGTCAAATGGAGATGTGATTATTGCTTCTGGCATTTTATGTCGTGGGCTGTATAAGCTCATAGACTATGAAAGATCTGTGAATGATTCGGCATGTGTAGTACATGATTCTCAGGCTATCTTAGATACAAAGCTTTGGCATGCACGCTTTGGTCATCTGAATTTTGCTAGTTTGCTACGCCTGTAAAAATCTGAAATGGTGTCCTCTTTGCCTAAACTTGAGGCACTTGGAAAACATGTTTGTGAAGGCTGTATTTTGGGCAAAATACAACGTTCCTCATTTCCAAAAGTTGGTTTAGTTCGGGCTACTTAGAAATTGCATCTTGTACATAGTGATGTCGGTGGTCCTATGTAGACACCTTCATTTGGAAATTATCTTTACTTCGTGACTTTCGTTGATGATTTTTCCAAGCATGCATGGGTATATTCATTGAAGGCAAAGTCCGAAGTGTTCATGTGCTTCAAACAGTTTTTGGTTTTGACTAAAAATCTATCAGCATGTAAAATGGGCACCCTCCATTCAAATCGAGTGGGGGAATATATGTTTTTTGATTTTAATGCATTTCTAGTTGAACGTGGGATAAAACACCAGTGTACAGTGCCGTATACACCTCAACAGAATGGAGTTGCTGAACGAAAGAACAGGTCACTCATGGAGATGGCGAGGTGTATGATCAAGAGTTAGGCTTTACTACATAGTTTCTGGCTTGAGGCTGTCATGTGTGCAGCATATATACTTAACAGGTGTCCCACTAAAGCGTTGCAGTCTATCACTCCATATGAGGCTTGGCATGATTGCAAGCCATATGTTGCTCATCTGCGTGTTTTTGGTTGTTTGGCATATGCATTAGTGCCTGAACATTGCAGAAAATTGGATGATAAAGCAGTAAAATGTATTTTTGTTGGGTACAGTTCTGAAAGTAAAGGCAATCGTTTGTATCATCCACAGACTAAACACATTTTGGTTAGCTGTGATGTTTTTGTGGAAGATGCTATTCAGCCATTGCTTTCATGTACTAAGGAGACATGTGTTAGCTCCAAAGACATGTATGATACTCTGCTGCCTCTTTTCACAGGTGGACAGTCTAGTGCTGGTCCCAATGAGGCAACTTCTCAACCTTTGCAAGTTTCATGTGATGATGCAGATCATTCCATTTCTGATGCAGATTTACATGATGCACTAGTTGATGAGAGAGCTGATATTGAGCAGGCAAAAACTATGCCAAAATGGCTGGTGCAGACTTTGCGTGACAGCAAATTAGATGCACCTCTGTCATATCGTACTTGTTCAGGCTCTCATAGTGCCTCTTTTGCATCAGATTGATATGCTATGGCTGCATCTAATCTCTATGATGAGAATGAGTCTGTTTCGTTTGATGAAGCACAAAATTCAAAAAATTGGATGGTTGCTATGCAATCTGAATATGATGCTATAATGAAGAATGGTACTTGGTCTTTATGTGACTTGCCTCCAGGCAAGAAGGCCATTGGCACTAAGTGGGTATACAAGTTGAAGCGTAAACCGGATGGTACAGTTGACACGTATAAGGCTAGGCTTGTTGCAAAGGGTTATGCATAAGACAGAGGCATTGATTTTGATGAGACCTTTGCACCTACATGCAGTATGACTACTGTTCGGAGCATCTTTGCACTTGCAGCTCATCATGGTTGGAATGTACATCAGTTGGACATTAAAATAGCATTTCTGAATGGTGACTTGCATGAAGAAGTGTATGTTTTTCAGCCCCGTGGATTTGTGCAGAAAGAGCATGAAAACCAGGTGTGCAGGTTAAAGAAGGCACTATATGGTTTAAAGCAAGCACCACGTGCTTGGTATGAGAAGATACATGTCTATCTGATTGCACATAGTTTTGACAACAGTCCAACTGAAAGCACCTTATATGTTAAGCGTGCTAATGATGTGCTTCTGATCATTGTTGTCTATGTTGATGACATGCTACTCACTGGTCCTATTGAGAAGCATATTGCTAATTTTAAGGCTGATTTGCATGCTTTATTTGAGATGTCTAATTTGGGGCATTTGCATCACTGTTTGGGCATTCAGTTTATGCAAGTTGATGGTGGAATGGCTTTGTGTCAAATGAAATATATTGACACATTATTGCAGCGTTTTGGCCTTGAAGACCGTAAGCATGTTGCCACTCCTATGGAGACAGGTTTACGATTGAGTCTTCATGATGCTGGATATGCATTTGATGTTGTTCTCTATCAGCAGGCTGTTGGATGCTTGATTTACTTATGCATTACTCGGCCATATATTCAGTTTGTTGTCTCATAGATGAGCAGGTTTATGCATTACCCAGGAGTCAAGCATTGGCAGGCGATTAAACGCATCTTTCGCTACTTGAGTGGTGCTCGGCTACTTGGGTTGTTTTATCCCAAGGGGGATCACTACCGCCAAATTTGCATGCTTTTTGTGACTCTGATTGGGCTGGTTGCTATGACACTCTTGTGTCCACTAGTGGCTTTTGCTTCATGCTTGGTAGCTCATGTATATCTTGGTTGAGCAAGAAGCAGCCTACTGTGGCCACTTCCAGTTGTGAGGCTGAGTATAGGGAAGCTTTCACAGCTACTGTTGAGTGTGTGTGGCTCAGACGCCTTATGGCTGATTTGGGTGTTGGTCAGACTTCTGCCACCATCTTCACTAACAGTCAGAGCACATTGGCAGTTGCGAGGAACCTTGTGTTCCATGCTCGCACTAAGCATATTGAGGTGCATTATCACTATGTCAAGGAGAGGTTCTCTGCTGGGGAGATCAGCTTGGCATATGTGCCCATGGAGGAGAACATTGCATACCTTTTCACAAAGGCTCTGCCTAGGGAGAAGTTTGAAGCTTTCCGCAAAGCTTTGGGCTTACTTCCTTTTGTGGAGTGATTTCCACATAGCTTGGCACTTCCTTATACATGAGTGCTAGCTCCTTGTTCACCGCATCGCTCCTAGGGGGGATTTGTTGATATATTTAGGTAGTGATGTGTGTGAACACACTAGGACCGCCAGGGCACTTTTTTCCCTCTTTAGGAGGTTTTTTTTCCCCCGGCTTGTATATACGCCTATTTTCCTAATGGGCTACTTATCTTTGTACATTCTATAGTAATACATTCAGTATTGTGTGTTGTGCTCCAAGCTTCTTCTTCGTCCTCGTGTTTGCGTGCTTCCGCAGACGTCTAACTCCAACAACACACACACACTACGTGTATGAAGTACATGGACACACAGTCTTAGGTATCCTCTCTACCATGCTTGTATAAATTATCTTCAATGAGCGCATAGTCTAGGGCTTCGTGTTCTAAGCTCTTTCGTCTAGCCAGTGTTATCTCTTGAGGAAAAATTTTGGTCCTCAAAAAGTTCACCAAAGGTTTGCTTCAATCTGGTACCAAAGATACTTGATAAAAAGTGGCATGTTCCACTAGTGGTCTAACACTACAGATTGGCCATAAGATATGGACATCTGCTTCCATGGTTGGCTAGTATACACCTAATCTTTGCAAAGTCTATAGGATTCGATGTTTAGAATAACGTTGCTCGAGTGCACCTACATGTGCTAATAGCAACCATTTTGCATGCTCATCTTCATCTACACAGCAAGCCAATATGCCTTGATTGGTGTGCTTATACACACTGCCTGTTAGTATGTGATATTTTTGAGATATCACTACTTCTTTACCATTGGTTATCAATAGAGGATGCTTAGGTCCAATGGTTAGAATAGGCACCATAGTTTTCTTCCAATTAGGCACTACTTTTAAATTGAACAAGTAGGCTGTAGGAAGTTCATCTGATACTCCTTGAGGGGACTCTCTTGAAGTTAGTCTAGAAAGGTGATTTTCCATAAGGTGATTCGTATCTTTCCTAACCATAACTTCAAAGTCATATTCAATTAGTAAGAGGAACCATCTTACTAGTCTGTCAGTATTGCAAGGTTTGTTCACTAGATATAGTAGCACTTGATGGTCTAAAAAAAAACCTAAACTTATTTGCAAGCAAATAATACCCAGAATTTTTAATCGCATATACGATGCCTAATCCTTCTCTTTCAGTAGTAGTGTACTTTTGCTTTGTTGCATTCAATTGCCTACTTCCATAAGTTATTGGAAGACAATGTTACCTTCATTTGTGATTTATGCTAGCACATCGAATAGCATAATTGGATGCATCCACATCGACATGGAAAAGCTTACTCCAATACGGTGTAGTCAAGACTGATGCTGAACACAATCATCATCTAAGTTCATTGAAGGAGTTCTCACACTCGTTCGGCCCCTCAAAATTAGTTAAAAGGTTATACAAAGGCTTTGCAATGATTGCATACATATGGATTAATTGTCAGTAATAACCACAATGCCCCATGAAATCTTGTATTTCCCTAATGTTCTTTGGTCTAGGTGACTCAACAATCACTTTGACCTTATCCTCCTCCATTGAGATCCCATTCCTTGATACTATGTGTCTTAGAATCTTGCCTTGTCTGACCATGAAAACACACTTTTCTGGGTTCAAGAAGACCGGATACTCTCTACATTTGTCAAAGATAGCTTTCAGCTCAAGGATGTGTGTTTGCTTAATGTTGGAATGTGCACGTAGATCATCAACATAGACCTCTAAGTTCCTTCGCAAGAATTCCTTGAACACATGAAACATCAGCCTTTGAAAGATAGGAAGTGCATTGATGATCCCAAAAGGCATCACCCGAAATGTGAATATGGCCCATTCTATGGAAAAAGTCATCTTGTCTTGGTCTTCTGGGGCAATAGCTACTTGATTGTAGCCTAAAAAATCCATCAAGGAAGTTGCAAACTTCCTTTCTTGCTACACATCCTAATAAGTGTTCCGTGAAAGGAAGTTGATAGCTATCTCTGATAGTAGTTGTGTTGACTTTCTTCAAGTTAATGCATACTCGTAGTTTTCCATTCTTTTGGGGCACTACTAAAATGGGGTATACCCATTTGATATGCTCAATTTTGTAGATAAATACAGCTTCTATCAATCGATCTATTGTTTCCTTGATCTTGGCTGCATAGTTATCATTATATGTATATGTTTTTTGCTTTGTTGGCTTCGCTTCCAAGAACATGGGAATTTTGTGTGAACAAATATCTAGGTCGACTCCCTTCAAGTCTTTGTAGCTCCATGCAAACACATCTCTATACTCTCTTAACAACGCTATCAACTCTTTCTCTTGTTCTTTGGCCACGTCATGTCCTATGAATGTACATCATTCTTCATTCTCTTCTATGGTCACAATAACTTTTTTGGTCGTCTCTTTGCTATCATAAGCCACTCCCGTGAGTGCTTCCCTATTAGGCATTCTGATCATGACCTTTCATCTTCTATTTCATACTTCTTGAAGTTCTTTGGGATTTCAATGAGGGTCTCTTCCTCCGTTGGCTTAGGGTTTGGTTTCTCTCGTTTCGTCTTCTAGGTTACTATCGACTTGTCTTCCTCTTTTGATCTTTCCTCCTTTTGAGTTTGAGCTTCTATTAAATATAGATATTCTTCCTCAGAAACACACAATGGCTTCATGAGGATGGACTCTCCATCTTTGTCACCATCCTCCTTTAGTTCTATCATATGACGTTTGCACTCTTCAATAACGGAATCATACGTGATTGGTTCTATAGTGAAAACTGAAATATCATAGCCATCTTAACCACATTTACTAGACACCAAGATCTTTCCAATGAGCTAAATAACACTCAAATTGGATAAACACACAAGGCAATATAACCCCTGCAATTTTAAGGTTCAATGGAGATCCTAAACAAAGATAAACTTGAGAACATACATTACTTTGTAGAGAGCACTACTCTCAGTTCACAACTCCAATGAACATAAAAACTACTAAAAATGAAATTAGACAGTAAGAACTTTCTAATAAACCATGAAACATGTAATTTGGATGTATAATGAGGGAGATACAAGCTCTGCAATCTTTGTCTACAAAACTATAGTAGCGGAGAGATACACATATGACTCTCTTGGACTTCCAACAAGATCATGACTTCTCCTCTCTTATTATAGCATGGAAAACTAATCCAAAACATTCCTAATACATCTAAACTCGTGATAGACACTTGGATGGAGATATTACATGACTCAAGTGCTTAAATAAGCAAAATATGGCTGGACTTTGAGAACTAGCCACATTGACCTTCCATTAGGACACCACTGTAGCTCCCTTATGACTCACTCATTTGAGTCATTACCTTCTAGAAATCACGTGGTAGTTTGTCTATAATTTATCAATTATCTGAGCTTGCTTGAAGTATTTGAAGACCTCTCAAAGATATTTACATCTTTTGGAACTTGTACCTTCTCGATGTGGCCATCTTCCATTTGCAAATTCATTCTTATAAGTCTGAGTGTCGGCTTGCCCCAATGCTTCCATAAGGAGGTGGCAGCAATGGCAACACCTGCACTTGAGTCTAAGATAACTTTCGTTGTGTAACCCTGATAAGTAATAGGGAGATAGGTGTTTCTTTCTTCGCCTTCACTCATGTCACCTATTTTATCCAAGGGTATCTCAGGCACTGGCCTATGTTATCCTACTTGGGAATGAGTTTTATCTGCCTCTAGCACTTGATTGGCTATGTGTTTCCACAGTTTTTCCTTAACCTTGATTAGCTCCTCTAAAGTGAGATGACATTGCACTTTAGTGTTCTTCACTATATCCGTATTCCTAGGTGAGATTGAGTCTTCGTTTCTTACCATGACCGTGGGTGCTCCCATATGGATAGACTTAGACTCCCATGGGCCTGTGAAATGTGGAAATTCTTGCAAGGAATTAGACTCAAAGTCTAATCATTCACAAATTGGACATCCTCTTGTTCTCCATAGATAGAAGGAAAATCTTATGGAAACTGATCGTGAAGATCATCCATTAGCTCAATTAGATGTGGATTCTCACTCTCCTTGGCCCATTTTTCCTCTTGAATTTCTCATAGGAATTCTTATGGGTATTGATGCATGGAAGAAGGGATTCCAAGATCAGTAGAATTTGGAGAATAAACTTCCTTCGGGAGAAGGCCTATCCCCTCACTTCTAGCATTACTCACCTATGATATTTCTGGCTTTCCCGATTTGGCTATCATTTTTTCTAGTCTCTCTAGAATCCATCAAAGTGCAATTGCACCTTGGCTAAGTTAGTACAATTAAAAAGGTGGTTGTCTTCAAACACGGTTTTAGCCAATTCTATTATTTTTGCATATAAATTAGTTCTTTCACTCTCTAGGTAAGCTCTTGGCTAACATTTTTCATGTTCTATCGCATTTGGTCCTTTGTGGATTCTAGCCTGATATAATTTAAGCATCATGTCTAAGTTTTGCTAAGATCGATTCTACTCTAGGTGGTGATGGGGTTATATGAGGGTGATTTGATGGTTTTGGAGGTGGGTGTGTTGTGTGAGAGTGTGTTGGAGATGAGATTTCTTTAAGTTATGCTTTGGTCTCTCTTAGGCTTTCTTCTAGTTTGCTCATCTTCTTTGTCCATCATCTTTTCATTCGTTCACGGTTATCTTTCCATGCTCTAATTCTCTTTTTATTTGTGTTCTCAGTCTCACTATGGTCTAGGCTCTTCTCTTGACATGTGCCTTGCTTTTGTTGTAGAGCTTAAGCTCTAGTTACTACTTGTATTGGGGTTTTAGTAATTATACTTTTGCTAGAGTCTACCACCAAACCAATAACATTAATAGGAGTGATTTTCTACATATTGGTTGGATTTTTTGGGCAATCTCTTAGAATATTCTCCTTATTACAATCTAGACAAAATCCCTGAATTGTCATTGCTTGTGGTTGTCCTAGTGCAAGTATTGGACAATCTCTAATGAAGTGATCTCCTTGATATCTAAAGCATGGCCCTCCGGGTCCTTGGGGTTTCATTTGTCTAGGTTGGGGCCTAGGGTTAGGGTTGGTGTCCATTAAATTCAAATATTCTGGCTCCCAACTAGGTTCATTGGGTTTCTCATAGGGATAGATCTCATTATGATGTGGTGAATCCGTGTAATAAGTTGGTGGACTATCTACATGCATAGAGTCGAAACTATGAGCATTTGGATTGCTTTCAAAAATCAAGAGAGGTGCTAGCACTAAGGCTCTACTCAAGTTTTCTTATGTTGATGCATACTTGACTAGGATGACATTGGCTGGGCAAGGGAGCAGTTGACCCAACAATGATTGAGGTCTCTGCTAAGCTTGATATTGTGGCTCGTACGATTGTTGTGGCCTAAAGTACTACTAAGGTTGGTACTAATTTTGGTATCTTTCTTGTTGCTGATATGGTTGTGGATAGTTTTGTCTAACCACTTGTTTGTTATAAGGGCAGTCCTCTGCAGTGTGGTTAGTATATCTCCTTTCACTAGTGTAGTTTCCTCTATTAGGGTTTCCTTGGGGCTAAGCCATAATCAGACAAACATTAGCTATGTGGTCTCCTCCATGCTTGTAGCATCGTTTCACTGAGATCATCCCAGTGGTATGTTTACTCGAGACTCCTAATTTTTGTCTCTAGTGGTGTAGTCTATCGTGCTTAGCATGCAATCAAAAAATACCAACTTTCTCTATCTATCATAAAATATAGAGTTCATCATCTTGGAAACTGCACAGAGGTCTACCGTACCTACGAAAGTTGCTAGAAATGGTGATATGACTGAAACGTGCAGAAAATGCTCGCGAACAACAAGAAAACTAAACTCACTAAAGCTCTCTCACTCTCTCACAAATGGAATGAGGGGAATGAGGCAAGGAAGGGAATATGGCCAAAAACCTAAAAATTTAGCAAAGAAGGTGAGGATGATGATGGTGATGAAGGAAGTAAGAAAAAATGAAAAGTAAAGAAATCACCTATGATCCCAATGTCACAACTCTATGTCTTACCATCACATGCTTGTCTTCGAAGCTCTCTCCTCAACAACGGCACCAAATTTGGTATCACTCTAGCACAATGATGAGTATCGATGTGATGAGAACCACTTGATAAATGTCAATCTGAAGAGACGTGAGAACTGGTATGATGACCATGATCAAGTGAAGGCACAAGTGTGTAAGTGAAAAACACACAATCATGCACAAACATATACACATATGTGCACACAAGGCAAGAATAAATGGAGGAACAATGGAATATTTGATTTACTAGAACAAGTTTACAACAATCATCAAAAGCTTCTATCTCCCAACCAACCAACCTCAAAAATGAGCTCTCTAGCTTTTTTTGTAGTTTTTGACTAGTTTTGTCCTTGTCCAAACCTAGTGTCCGGCCTAGTTAAAAAATAG
>CM035419.1:49074118-49076618 GCA_020310875.1 Ceratopteris richardii | reverse complement strand
ATGCCACAAGGTAAATCTGATGAGCATATTTTCTACATAGATTCAGGTTGTTCAAATCATGTGGCAGGAAATGTGGCACTCCTATCAGATTTAGAAGATCCAAGGAATAAGCATGAGGTACAAACAGGAGATGATACAAAACATCCTGTGGAGAAAATAGGCAATGTCAAAGCACCTGATGGAAACATCAACCTACTCAGTAAGGTACTCTATGTCCCTACCATTACAAAGAATTTGATAAGTGTTGGGCAGATAGTAGAGAAAGGGTTGCAAGTCAGGTTCACAAAAGCAGGAGCATTTGTTGAAGATCCAAGTCAAGGATTCAGAAAAATTGCAAAAGGTGAAAAGACAGGTAGATTGTTCACATTTGAATTACAGGACACTAGAAACATTGCTCTCTTTAATTATGGCAGTCAGACACTCACAGAATTGGAAGTATGGCACAAAAGGTTAGCACATATTGGTGAAAGGTCATTAAAGCAAATTTGCAGGGACCAAAGTGTACTTGGACTCCCTAACTTGTCAAAACAACATATGATTTATAAGTGTAGTGCATGTCAGTTTGGAAAGTCTCACAGGTTACCATTCATGAAGAAAGGTTATATGCATGGAGATCTCTTGGAGTTGGTTCATACAGATGTATGGGGACCAAGCAAGGAAGCTTCAATATCAGGATCAAGGTATTATGTTTCCTTTATTGATGATTGCAGCAGATGGACTATCCTATTCTTTATGAAACACAAAGATGAAGTTTTTTCATGTTTCAAAAGATATTTGGCTCTTGTGGAGAATCAAACAGGTAAATCACTAAAAAGGCTAAGGTCAGATGGAGGGGGAGAATACTTCTCCCATGAGTTTGATTCTTTTCTTCAAGAAAGAGGAATCAAAAGAGAGGTAACTACAAGGTACACTCCTGAGCAAAATGGAGTGGCAGAAAGGAGGAATAGGACAATTGTTGAAGCTGCAAGGTCTATGTTAAATGAAAAGCATTTACCTAATTACTTATGGGCTGAGGCTGTATCTACAGCCACTTACTTGATTAACAGGTTGCCTTCAAAATCCCTTGATGGGATGACTCCATATGAGGCTTGGAATGGAAGAAGACCAAGTTTAGATCATTGTAAAATTTTTGGATGTATTGCTTTTGCTCATGTTCCTTCACAGGTTAGAGGCAAGATGGATCCAAAAGCAGAAAGGTGTGTATTTATTGGATATGACAACAATCAAAAGGGCTACAGGTTATACAACCCTACCAACAAAGGATTCTTGGTAAGCAGAGATGTAGTTTTTGATGAGAACAATTCATGGTATGAAGATTCATGCAGGAAGGTCAATTTACCATATGATCTTGAAGAAGATTTTCCAAAGCTTGGTAGAGAACAATCAAAGATTGAAGAACAAGACACCTCAGAGGATGATGAAGAATGTCAGATGGAAAAGATCAAAGCATGGAAGTCTAAAGGTAAAGCAAAATTGCAGGAACTTGGACATGAGGCAGAATCATCACATCATGGCCTAAGAAGATCTATGAGGGAAAAGAAAAAACCAGAAAGGTATGGGTTTGACACCTCATTAGTAACTAAACATTCTATCTACATAGCACAGGACATAAACCAAGAGGAGCCATCATCATTTGAAGAGGCCAAAGCAAAAACAGAATGGAAGCATGCAATGAAGGAAGAGATTGAAGCACTCGAGGAAAACAACACTTGGGATTTGGTGCCCAAGACTTCATCCATGAAGGTAATAGGCTCAAGATGGGTCTATAAACTCAAGAAGAATTCTGATGGTTCCATTAACAGGTATAAGGCAAGGCTTGTAGCAAAAGGCTTTGCACAAACTCAGGGAATTGATTATGAGGAGACCTTCTCTCCTGTGGCAAAGATGCCTACTATTAGGGTTTTGCTTAGTATTGCCTCTTCCAAGAATTGGAAGATACTTCAACTAGATGTGAAGAATGCATTCTTGAATGGTTGGATAACAGAAGAGGTATATATGGCACAACCACCTGGTTTTGAGAGTCAAGTTTATCCTGATTATGTGTGTAAACTTAACAAAGCATTGTATGGTCTCAAGCAAGCTCCAAGAGCTTGGAATTTCAGGCTTGTTTCATTCTTGCAGGACAAAGGCTTTCAACCAAGCAAAGCAGATCCTTCACTCTTTATTAAAAAGAGTAATTCCGAGGTCATCTACCTATGTGTATATGTAGATGATATTATATTGACAGGAAATGATGCAGATGGTATGAAGAAGATCAAAGATCAGATGAGAGAAGAGTTCAAGATAAGTGATTTGGGTTCACTTACCTACTTCCTAGGTTTGGAAGTTGTCTACAAAGATCATGGTTTGTTTCTCACTCAAAGAAAGTACATTAAGGACATGTTGGCAAAATTCAAGATGCAAGATTGTAAGATTGCAGGTACTCCAATGGAGGTTAATCACAAATTGAGCTCACATGAAGGTGAACTCATAGAGGACATCACATCATATCAAAGTCTAG
>CM035419.1:49044118-49069118 GCA_020310875.1 Ceratopteris richardii | reverse complement strand
CAACCAAAAACATGCAGATAAGCAACAGATGGCTTGCAATCATGCCAAGCCTCATATGGAGTGATAGACTGCAGTGCTTTAGTGCAACACCTTTAGTGCAACACCTGTTAAGTACATAAGTTGCACACATGACCGCCTAAAGCCAGAAACTGTGGTAAAGCCCGACTCTTGACCATACACCTTGCCATCTCCATGAGTGACATGTTCTTTCGTTCAGCAACTCCATTCTATTGAGGTGTATACGGCACTGTACACTAGTGTTTTTCCCACGTTGAGCCAAAAATGCATTAAAATCAGAAGACATATATTCCCCCCTCGATCAAAACGAAGGGTGCCCATTTTACATGCTGACAGATTTTCAACCAAAATCAAAAATTGTTTGAAGCACATGAACACTTCAGACTTTGCCTTCAATGGATATATCCATGCATGCCTAGAAAAATCATCAATGAAATTCACGAAGTAAAGATAATTTCCAAAAGAAGGTGTCTGCATAGGTCCACAGACATCACTATGTACCAGCTGCAATCCGTATGTAACCCAATCCAATTTTGAATAGGACAATGTTGTGAATGTGGCAAGACTTGGCCATGAGCACGCATTCTAAATCCGAGTAAAATGCAAAATGCAGTCGGGTGATCAAAGGCACCTCAACTGATGAGACGATACCACTCTGACAGAATGATGGAAAAAGCACATTATAGCTGCTAAATACTGATTGATCAGCGTTAAAAAGAAAATAATAATACTTTTTATAATTTCAAAAATTGGAAACGGTCCATAGAATCAAAAATGGATCTTTCACAAGCGGAAGAGTCATGTTGGCTCCATACAATAGAGTTATCTGAAAAATAGTACAATGTACAAACCTCTGCCCATAGCATTATAGCGGGATGGGCTAGAGTACAAAGCAGTTAAAAACCTCAGTTACAACAATCAAATTTTAAACCCTTCTTTCCAATGGCATGGCAATGTACCATCAAAACTACCACCGAAGTTTCTTCAGCTGTACAGTTGTAAGAAAAAGCAGATCCCGAGCCTCATGTAAGGCACAAAAAGCTGAGCCTTGTGGAACCACCTGACACCATGTTAGAGCTCAAGTTCGATGTCAACCATTTTCTCTTTACATACAACTCTGCTGGCCTCAGTCCGTCTTTCCAGCACAAGCTCTGATGTTGTGTGCACGTGTGAGACTTTATATAACTACAAAATGCCAAAAAGGGTGGCCATCTTGTGCATTGCTTCGCACAAAATGGACCACAATGCTGCCTCGTCCATGTTCTTATCTCTTTTTACAAGCCTATGAAAAAGTAGAGCATCAAAAGGATCCTACGTGTTTATGGAGAAAGGGTTCCATATTCAGGGCAGAGGAAGAATGTGAAGAAGAGAGAGACAGAAGTGTATAAAACAGATTTTTGGAAATCACTTCAGAGACCAGAAATGCATCACTCATTCCTTATTAGGAGAACCTAAGCTTGAGCAACCGTTTGCTGGTGTCAAACTGCCTTGATTCCCACCCAGTCTTGATGAAGCCTCCATGAACTCACCAGTCCCAATCTGATCCCTAGTAAGCATACCACCCTCCAGAAATGGTGGTTCCTGCACATCAGGGCACATGAACATGAAACTGATAACTTAGTTAGTAACCATCATATGCACTTGCTCTCTACAGTTTTCACCTGTTCACTGGTTTCTGGACCATCAGAGTTGAAGAGAATAGGACGGCACCGTTTATCCTCATTCATCAAACTTGAGTTCTGAAAGTGAGCAACAAGTGCCGCTTTCCCTTGTATGCGTGCATATGCAAGAGAAGCCACTTTTTCACTGTTGAACTTTTCCCACTTTTTCCCATTGAAAGCCTAGACCAGTATTTATTACAGAAATCAAATTGATGTCCTAGAATGTCAATTGGTGAACAAGTGAAACTGAAGTCCACTTCAGACTCCACAACCAAGAAAAGAAGAACCACAATCCTCTGAATAAAACAATACATAGATAGAAATTCAAACAAAATGGAGAAATAACATTGTATTACTGAGCATACCTGGTAGAGAGGTATGATATGATCCGGGGAAGTCATATTAATGAAAGCGTACCCAACATTGCATTTATTCTGTAGGCAACAATACATCACAAACCCAAAACAAAAAGAAAAGAGAAAGTTTCTTCTTAATCTTCACAATGCGCTAACATTATACACAAAAATGCATCACCTTAAAGTCAATCGGCAAGTACAGAAAATCATACATTCCACGATGGTTTTCATCTATAGCAGCCAACAGCATTTTTGAAGTATACCTGGAATAGGATCATTGAAACACAAGCCATGCATCAGTTTTCTCTAATCTGATTATGTAAAACCTTTTTTGTTAGTTAGCTTACTTATTTGGAATGTTCTTAATCATAAGCGTTGTGCGACTATCTTCACCACGCAAAATCCGATCTATGTCAAGCTGATACTGCTTTTTGTTGTCAGATTGAGATGCAGTGCTATCAGTCCGTCGTATTCGTCCACGATCAACACCAATCATGTCAAAGTATCCCCCCATCATGATTCCACTTGGAGGAAACATGTTTTTCCGTCGAGGAGACATCATCCCTAAACTTGGTGAGGTGGCCCCTTCAAACATGGTGCTGTTTCCTAAACTTCCTGCATGAGTGCCACTTAGGCTCATCATTCCAGTTTGATTGAAATAAGATGAGTCTGGAGATTCACGGAAGTAGCCAAAATGCCTTTCCAAAAATGATGGATCCCCTGATGGTGCAGACCCCACATGATGTCTCAAGGAAGATAGTCCATTGTTGACATAGCGAGAATTCCCTGTATATCCAAAAGCCTGTGATTGACCAAGTCCCAAGGGCTGAGATTGACCTAGTCCCGCCGCATTATAATTGTGATTCACTGGAGGATTCGACCATGAATTTTGTGTAGCACTTTGTTGATAATTACTAGAGTTACTACCCCAAAGAAATTGTGGTCCAGATAAAGATGGACTTCCTGCAGATGCTGAATTCAATCGACGGAGGGAGCCACCATTTGTCATCCCAAGGGCTGCAACAAACATTCAATACTTAGACCTATAGATCTTGAGCTAGCCTAAAGTTTCTAATATATTTTGTTCAACAAAGTGAGGAAAGGAGAGTGGGAGGGAAGCAGCACTACCACCAGGGGCGTGTTCAAATAGGGAAACATCAGAGCTGTTAGCCCTTGGAAGTCTCAATCCTTCACTAGCCAAAGGTCCATGAGTTGTCCCTCGAACTTGCATGGCAGCTGGGGATCCATAATAGGGCATTCCACCATTGCCAAACTCAGGTAAGGAGTGTGCATGATGTGATGGTATTCCTTGTCCTCCAAGGCCCACAGAAAGAGATGATAAATCTGCGTCCATCTGACTATTTCGTCCAAGATGGCTCCCAATTGTTCCAACTCGACTGTGGTTTGAAGCTGAAGGAACTGGCAAACCTGGCAAGCTTTTGGTGAAGGAAGAGCCCAGATTGTGCTGCGTCGGACGGGACAAACCATTCTCGACTGGACTGCCAAAATTTCCCCAGGAGGAAAGATGCCCTAAAAAATTTTAACTACTTAAGAAATGCCCAAAGCTCTTCGAGCATGTTTTAAACAGTTCAACACTTACCAGGAGGAGAACTAGCCACAGGTGGACTCGACTGCTGGCGAAAAATTCGCATGTCCTCCAGATCGGAATCCTGACTGAGCTGCTGCATTAAACTGAACATAGAACCGAAAAAAAAAGGGAGAGAGAAGGAGAGAAATCCTTTACAGCAATGACATGGAATCATAAAACATTACCCAATTTCATAATTCATGCAGCCAGTTTGTACAGTACTACATATTTTCACTGTCCCTTCCCTAGTTAAATCCTTTTGCAAGGAAGATCATCACCATGGTCAAATCTACCTTCTTCGTGCCCCACCAGGACGACTTGGCTCCAACTTGATGCGCTTCCCAGCAATGTCACTCCTGTTCAATGCTCGTAATGCAGCCTCTGCTGCTCTAACATCATAAAACTCTATGAACTTATGGTGCCGTTTATGAGGAGTCTCACGAATCTGTGGTTCGAAGTAGGTAAGGGTAAGCAAATTGCTGCATTGAAATCCAATATGTCTTCTTCAATCCAAAAAAGAAACAATAGAGTAACATGACCACAAATACCTCTTTCACTTCTCCATAATGACCAAATATCTGGCGAAGGTCATCATTTGACACAGATGCATCAAGATTGAAGACTACAAGAGTACCCTGGTTGATATCCTTGTCAGATGGGTTATCCTACATCCAAGCATCCAATGAAGTGTTCAGATGTTAGTCTCTGGCCACTTGAATGATTACTTGAAAAACTAATACAGCTACAATACCTTGGGTATTGAAAAGTGAATATCAAGCTTTCTCCGTCTCAAGGGCTTGTTTTGCAAAGCCCGCATTGCACTCCTAGCAGATCGGATGTCATAATAAGATATCATTACAAACCCTCTGTGCTTACATGCCGTGTAAAGGGTCCGAATGTCACCGTATTGCTGTTCCACAAATAATGAACATTACAAACAAACCTTTTAAAAAATCATCAACACTACATCATAGGACATGCTTCATAGATTCATACCTCAAACAAAGCACGAAGTTCAGAATCCTCCACATTACTGTTTATGTTCCGAACAAAGAGAGTTCGTGACGGATGCTCCCCATAAGGGTGTTCACCAATAACTGAGCCAGGACCATTTGAAGATGGAGCATGAAAGCCAGGTCCACTAGCATAAAATGCATCCATTCCCCTGTGGTTATTCATGTAGGAACCAAACCCATCCTGCACATCTCCATCCATCTCTAGACCACCAACACTGCTAAAGAGATCATATTCATTCTCTTCTGTTGTAGAGGCCAAATTCATAAAATCCAACCCATCTGTGATTCCAGCAAGAAGCTCATCCTCATTGCCTGGTAAGATGTCCCCAATAGCTCGCGATACAAGCTCGTCATCAAGTGGTTCAACCATTTCATTCGTAGCATCAACATCAAGGCCCATTTCTTCCAATTGGCTGCCATTTGCTGCTGGATAAAACAAGCCGAATGTAATGATATAACAACAGATGTGAGATATGAACCACGAATTCGAGAAATCTTTCATCATACTTACGATTATCACGAAGCATGGAAGGCAATGAAGTTGAAAAACCATGAAGGTCAACTGTTGGCTCACGCTTAGAAAAGTTCTCGGCCCTCTCCAAGAGGACTTGTGCTGGAGATGTAGGGCCATTTAATTGAGGTGTGCCCACCGCTTTGCTCCAATTCAATGAAGATAAAGTAGACTTTTTGTCCCCACCATGGGGACCATCAATACCACCCATCGTGATGAGAATACAGTCTTCAAAGCCAACGAGTGTTGTTTCCAGATTTTGAGAGGCTGCAATGTCATGTCAATGAATCGGTTCAATGCCGGGACGTTATACAGAATGTATCTTATAAATTACTTCAGAACTGCCACCCCTCAGATGGTTTACAACCCCTGAAAGCGAAATCCACTGTCTCGCGCATTTTAAAAACAAACACGTTGAATGTCTACCAAATTGATTGACTGATGTTCGCAAAACAAAAAAGTCATCAGCGATAAACATAAGCTGATTATGCAAGTACACCTTCACTTGAGCATTTCATCAGCTCCATGAAAATTGTCAAAATCAAATTGCCATTACCTTACGATGGGAAAACATGCTATAAACAAATAATATAAGAAAAGATAAGGAAGTTCTTTACTAGGACGTACATAACTGACCAATTGCAATGCCGAGAGCAATCACGTAGTCTTCCGATACAGAAATTTTCTGCACAAATCAGAATTTTCATCCATGGAGCAGGATCCCTGGCTGCTATCAACGCCATTCAATCCTCGAATCCATCCGACCCTTGCCATGATATAAATTCCAACATCATAGGGTGCTTCGAACGACCTCTGACTGATCTTCTTCACAGGAAAAACTCAAACATGTGTCCCAATGCAGTAGGTAGGTAAGGATTATCAAACACTCCCCAAGCTGGAATCAACTCTTTTGTAGCCCAACCCACCTGTGGAAAAATGAAATACAGTTCAATGTCAGAGAAAACAGAACGTGATCGATGTAAATGGACAGAAAGATGCAAAGCTTGGGCAATGAGACGAAATAGCCAGCGAATGGTGGGAAGAAAAAATTGATGAGGGCAGATAAGAAACAAATATTTGCGCACAAGTTCGAAACAGCAGAAGATAATCAGAACAAGGCATGAGTACACACTGAACAAACACTTGTCTGCGGTCAGCCGGTGTGACATCAACTGATGTTAAACCGATCGAGAGTTGTGAAGATAATCATGAGGAAGACAATCGCCCCCACACATCCGAACACAGGAAGCCCGAAAAGTCAAGAATCCGAAACGGATGGGCTAAATTAGAACACGGAAAACGTCAAGACGTGGGGCAAACGCCCAAAATGGAGATCCAGGCTCCCAAAGGGACAAGTGTCGAAATGGTGGATTCGAAGGAACTGGGCGGGCTACGGAGAGAAGAAGCGAGCGAACAGCAGGGATTAAAGCATACAAGGTTCTCACAATTACACATCGGGGGTTGCAAAGCTATTTCTGCACGATCGATCGTCAAAATCAAGGGGCCATCTAGGGGGGAACCCAATTTTATATAGACGGAGGTCAGATGATTGGGGCCCGGGAACGAGAGGGAGCGACAGACTCCTACGGCAAACGATATGCAGACCCATCAGTGAAGCAGGCAGCTATTTGAGGAAGAGATGACGACCCACCATCGCGACTCTCGCGCAGACCCGCAGGAATGGGCGCACATGTGGGATGATGTCCCGAAATTCTGGGTTATCGCGATTCAAGTCGGATAGGAAGCTGCAGTAGAAAGCATGTTGCTCAAATTCAGCGAAGCGATCGCCAACACCAGAGAGCGCGCGTGGCGTTTCCGTGCTTGAGGCTATGGCAAAAGCAGGTGATGATGGCAGGAAAGGGAGGTAGCGGCAGACTGTCTTCGGGGAACAATAAGCATCATCATCAGGCTCGATGGGAGAATAAAGAAAGCAAGGCTCCACAGAGACAGAATGAGAGAGAATGGCGTGGAGAGAGAGCGAGAGAGAGAGAGAGAGAGAGAGGGGCGGGGGATTATAGTCACCTATGCAAAGTCCGGAACACAACTCCTCCCTGGAAACGCATCAATCCCAAAGAGAGGACATTTTGAGAGAGAATGGCAGTGCAAGAGGAGGAAGAAAATTATGAAGTCAGATTGAATTTCCCACTGACGTCCGGACGTAGAGGCGGAGAGGTATAGATAAAACTTAAGAAAGATTTGAGGTCCGCGAATATAAAATATGTCTTTTATACAAATTTCTATATTACATTAAAATATCCATACATATATCTATATATTATAATATTATCTTAAAATATATTTTCTGAATGATATCATATGCCAAAGCAGGACATAAATCCATAAGCGGACTTCTGACGTTTGTTTTCTCTATTTGAGCGTTTTTGGCGAGTCCACTCATATGCATATCGTTGTCCACATCGCCTTGTTATTTTTTAAGCCATAATAAAATATATTTTCAAGGCAAAGCAAAATCAAATTTTCTCAAATTTTAGAAAAACAAATACATCAAGGACCCCATGCTAGCTTTTGGTTCATGACCAACTTTAAAAAAGACAGTCACCACCTCTTCTTCCCTTCTTTCCTCTTAGATTAACACGCTTTCTTGGGATATTTTACCTTTTTTTTTAATGGAGTTATGACAAGCACCTATTAATTTTGAAGGTACAATTATACAAGTGAATGGGCATAGTACTCTCAAAATTCTTTCCGTATTCCACAAAGCAAGGGTTAGACAAGATAACATGGATAACAATTGATTTAAACTAGCCAAAGCTTTATATGTCCATCCTAAGAATTAAACGTTGGACCTCTGCCTCAAGAGACCAAAGTCAAAACCACTTGTCTTGGTGACATACTCAGACAAGCTTCAATCTATCATCAGCTCGAACAAAGACATTTGGATGTTAAAACATTAGGTTGTTTGTAAAGATATCGTTTTTCCTATTTTGAATAACGATATAATCTTATTGTTATTGGTCTTCTTGATAAAAAAGAGCTCATTAGTCCAAATAGTGTAATGTGATTCAAGAATAGCATGCTTCACACAAAGGTATGCATGGAACTTGTGTGAATGTATAAGTGTGTACGCACATGCATTGAGGAGAGGAGGCATTGTCTTGTCTTCAAAGAGTGTTCAACATCCTCACCTAGAAGATAGATTCCAAGTCCCATGCTTCCATCTTAAGTTTCTCATCAAGGAAGTTGTATTGTCCTAATGGCCCATGATAGTAATAGTCTTGCATGGTATGGCAAAACCTCCTACACAAATGTTGAATCACAAAGGAGTTGATATTGGTGGCACAATTGAGGATCCAACAGCACTCCATTTGTATAGATCCAGAGATGCTTTGTTTAATATAATTATCTCATTTTGCCTTACCTTTGGTCCACAGAAGAAGATGGTCACAAAAAAGAGGAACATCTTATGAGGTGATGGATCTTATGCCCAACTTCACTCCCTCCATCTAGCATATCAAGTGGAGGTGATTATGGTGAAACTCTTAAGTATCAAAATGGGGGTCTTTTGTTGACTAAAAATACACATATACACACAAGACAAAATGGAACACCTTTGATGAGAAGTGGAACAACTTAGTGGAACACATGTCTGATTGTTTTATTTGCATGGACCTTCATAGCATGGAAATAAATGGAAAAAAAAAATTAGATATTGAAATTTCATATATCCTAACTTTGTATGAACACTTATGTGTATAGGCTTTGTTACTTGTGTCCTTTGCCTTTGTAAGTACATGGAAGCAAAGAGTGCAAGTGCAAGTACATTTATGCTTGGGGATGGGTAAGTATTTATGCAAGGAGATTCTTTGTGTAGAGAGATGAATAAAGGAAAATATGTGTAAGGAATATACTTGCCTCTCTTTGTGTAAGGAAAATATGTGTGGCACATGTGTGGAAGAGAGAGAAATTGGCACATATGCACACGCTATAGAAGAGAAAGGAAGCGGAAGAGAGAGGAGGGGTGGGAATTAAAAGGCATCATTAGTGTGAAAAGTCTCAATTCCAACTCATTCTCTTTAATCTCTTTAACTAACTAAGAGGCGGCTTTTCACACTTTAGATCTTCCAATTTCACATTTCCGTTTTTTCCTACATATGGATTTCCTTTCTTAACGAGTGGGAAAATGATTTGCATGAATGTATTGTTTCAAGATATGGGGAAGGGGAACACAATGGGAGGAGGAAGAAAAGAATGAGGGTTCCTCTCCCCTTCAAGCCTCATTTGTGGCCAATCAATAGGTAGAAGGGGATTTCAAATAGCTTGCACAACAAAGGTATTCTTTTGTGAAAGGCAAGTTCCTCTTAGAGGACTAGGTTAGAGAATATCCCCCCCTCAAATGTGTTTAAATACCCCTGATACTATATGCACTAGGGCTCTCTTTAGCTAATCCTTCTCTTGGGCTCTACTTATGGCTGAGGTTGTACTCAGGAACATGTAAATTCTTGCTCCAACAACCATCATTTGAAATCAGTGGTTTCAATCTCATCACCACCAGTATACAACCTAGTACATGAGACTCCAACAAACATAAACCATACATGATATTAAAGAAGGGATCTATGGAAAAGTGTGAACTTCTAGCCCATCCAAAAGGTATAGGTTTATTATAAGGTTCTCCATGATTGCCAACAAAAAAACTCTAATGTTTATTATTGCCCCCTACCAAACAACCATGTTCTAGTTGAATGTAGCATTTAGGCTTTAGGTGGCAAAGTGTGGGCCCCCATAAGAATGCCTCTACCTCCAAGCTTCTTGTGACCATAGCTTTTCTTAAACAACCCCCACTTACATTAACTTGCATCTTGAAAGAGCCAATGGATTTCTTGAGTGCAAAATCATTAATCATGTTCCTTCATTCAAGTATACCCACCAGAGACAAAGAGAATAGCAACAATAATAAAAACTAATAACAATAAGGACAAGAAAAGGAATTGTATTTTGGCATTGAAAAGGAGTGATAGGCATGTTCCTTCTAAAAAGAAGACCCACCAAAAGTAATAAGAATAATAATGGCAATTCCAACAACAATAACTTGACAATGACTCCCTTTTCTTTAGTTAAGAATGGTTTTCAAATTCCTCTCTCTCTCTCCTTGTATATGTGTGTGTATGTCTCTCTTTATCAAACTCCTCCTCCCCACCAAAAAAAAAAAGATCAAATAGGTGGAAAAGTGATGAAGAGCATTGTTGGCATCATCTACAAAAGCAAAAAAAAGTCAAGATGGTGCAACTTTCATGTGGGTTTTCCCATCTATAAAAACAAAAAGATTGGAGATGTTGCAACCTTCATACAAATTTTCTTAGTAAATGGATTTTGGTGAAAGAGTTAAGCTTCAAGTTCCACTACCACCATCTTGAATGTGTGTGTGTGTTCATATTGATAGACAATATTTACACATATGTATGTATACATAATATATGTTTGTTTATAGCACTCTTGTATCTGCATGCCTCTCTCTCTATATATATATATATATATATTTATTTATTTATTTATTTATTTATTTATTTGTTTGTTTATTTATTTTATTTGTTTATTTATTTTATTTGTTTATTTATTTATTTATTCATGCGTACATGTATAGTATACCTACATGCACACACATGTGTGTATGTATGTATTTGTGCATATACAACTATGTATGGTGTACATTTGTATAGTGTGGATGTGAGTACATCAAAGTGTTTGAAGCGTGTGGCTTCGTTGAAAAGCCCCCAAGGGAATCTTACGATTTGACAAATCCAAACGTATGGCATCATTTTATTTTTTATTGAGAGAAAAAAACCTGAATTTTCTCTTGCTCCACCTAATCACACGAAAGATCATACACTCTTTTCCTTTACGTGTGTATATATATATATATATATATATATATATATATATATATATATATATATATATATATATATATATATATATATTCCTTCATTTTATGTATTTCTACGGACTCATTTTATGTGTTATTTCCAACGAGAGGAAACAGGTCTCTTTTATCATGCATATTAGTCAATGGAGAGGGGTGTTGCTACCCTTGCAAATCCATACTTGATGGCTAGCTTGTTTGCAAATCCCACATGTGAAAGAAGAACAACTCGTGCAGAAGAAGGGAGAGAGAGATATGGATGGCATGGTGTGGTGTCTTTCTTTAATCCACAAGAATATGGATGGCATGGTGTATATGCATCTCGCTATTTTTGAGTATTTTCCACGTGGTGGGATAGTTTTGGAGCAATGGCTTTGATACCAAATATTCTATGCAAACATACTTTTATGGAGTCAACACTTCATGAATACTAGAGAGATACATGAATACTAGAGAGATCCGTTACACACATATGATTAGTGGATATTCTTTTCTAGTCCCTTCCAACGTCGATACATGTCTATGTATATTCCAAGCCTCTATGGATCTCTCTATCGTTATATTGCCCTCAGAATATTAGTATATTGGATTTCAATTTACATCTCTCTTGTTTTGGCTTAGCAAGTGGGAGCATTGCTTTCACTTATGCCATATCATGGATGATAGGCAAATACAACATGCCTCATATAATCTTACGGACATCACTCATAGGTAGTGGCATAACATAGAACAAGATAAGAAAGAGCCCATGACTTGGGAGTAGTTTAAAATCTTGTTCTTTAATAATTCCATGCCACCAGACAAGGGGTCTAAGGCACTTGACACTTGGTTTTTCATTAGACATAAAAACTAGACAATTCAAGAATATGCTCATAAATATGGGGAGGCACTTCTTAAAGTACCAAATTCCATCCCATAGTTTGTCTTGGGGCTAAGAGAAACACTTCTACTTTTAGTTAGAAAGGAGAGGTGTCACTCTTTGGCACATGCCATAGAGATGACTCTAATTTATGAGGATGGCCATAGGAGCATAGGCTCCCAATGCAAGAGGTCCGCATGGATGTAGATGATATGGCCCTCCTTCTTGAGTGCTCCTATTTTGATCATTGCACAACCTCAAAAAGAGGCTAAGGAGGTGCACATGATCAACATAATTTAGGGAGCGAAAACAAAGGTGTTTGATCTATCTGAGAGGACTTATAATAAGTCAATTCTACCCCTCAATAGAAAGAGAAGGAAATGAGGGAAGGTTTGTGCTATGGATGCTTAGGACAACATCAATTTAAAGACTATCCTAGGAAGAACAATATAGTTGTAGTGAAGTATTTTGATGGCGATGCACCACAATGCGCTCTTCTTCTCGATAGCTCCACGACAATATCCTCAAAGTAGAAAATCAAGCTCCAAGCACCACACATGGTACTCTGCACAGAGGCTGCAGAATACACAGAAAACAAAGTACACAGGGGGCATGAACACAAACTTCTTAGGACTTACAAATGCGGTCAAACTTATAGTCTGTGGCTGACCAAGCCACTATAAATTTTATTAAAAAACATATACAAAGAAGTGTCTGGTGACCATTTGGCCTTTCACATGGACACTAACGATAACAATGTCACACGAAAGACCAATATGGCCAAAATAACTATGGGAGAAAAATAAAGAATGATAAAGAATACCTGAGTGTAAGTATACAAGCTATACCTCCCACTCGATGGGCATGTTACACAATATACAAGTGACTATGTAAGACCATGAATCGAGTAACCCCCATCAAGTGACAACAGTGTCAGAAGATATCATGTGGTAGAGCTTTAGTCAAAGAATTTGTAGCATTATCTTGAGTGTGAACCTTCTCAAACATAATGCACTCAGTGGCTAAGCAATCTCTAATGAAGTGATACCTCACCTCAATGTTATTGGTCTTTACATGATAGACCAGATTCTTGGCCAAAGCAATGGCACTCTGACTATCACTAAGCAAATGAGGTACATGCTGAGGTAAACCCATATCACAAGCAAAATGAGAAAGCCACAATGCTTCCTTACATGCCCCACTTGCTGCAACATACTCTGCTTTTGTGGTGGAAACAACTGTACATTCTTGAAGACAAGATCTCCAAGAGATAGCACCTCCACCAAAATGAAAAATGTACCCTGATGTAGACTTATGATTGTCTACACAACCAGCATAGTCAAAATCTGTGTAACCAATAATGGATGCTTTCCCTCTACCTAAGCATAGACATTTGTCCTTAGTGCCACTCAGATATCTCAAAATCATCTTGGTCGCTTCCCAATGTTTCTCGCCAAGATTAGACATATATCTGCTCACAACTCCCACTGCAAATGCAATGTCTGGTCTTGTACCTACCATAGCATGCATGAGACTACCAACAACATACTGATAGGGAATTTTGGTCATGAATTCCTTTTCCTCATCTGATTTGGGGCAATCATCCTTGCTCAATTTCACATATGTTGGTAAAGGTGTACTCAATGCCTTTCCACCCTGCATATTGAACCTGTGAAGTACTTCGGATATGTACTCACTTTGAGACAAGTATTTGCACATTTTACTCCTATCACGAGTAATGTGCATGCCAAGAATATGTTTGGCATCCCCCAAATCCTTCATATCAAATGTCTTATTCAACTTCTTTTTGAGAATTGACAAATCATAAGAGGACTTCCCAACAATCAACATATCATCAACATAGAGTATCAAGCATATCAAGTTGCCATATGAGCATCTCTTTGTGTAGAGACAATGATCCTCATTGCTTTGAGAATAGCATTGAGACTTCATAAAATCATAAAACTTTTGGTACCATTGTCTAGGGGATTGTTTAAGTCCATACAAGCTCTTCTTGAGCTTACAAACTAGACTTTCCTTGCCAGGAACTACATAACCCTCTTGTTGTTCCATCTAGATCTCATATGTAAGATCTCCATGCAAGAAAGCAGTTTTCACATCCATTTGGACTAGTTCTAAGTCTTCCGTTGCAACGAATCCAAGCAACATGCGTAGAGTAGTCATCTTGACCACTAGAGAGAAGATTTCCTTGAAACCAACACCATGTTGTTGCTTAAAACCCTTTGCAACAAGTCGTGCTTTATACTTTGGAGAAGCACCATCTGATGTGAATTTCAGCTTATATACCCATTTACATGGTAAAGCTTTCTGCCCTTTGGCAAAGGTACTAATTCCCAAGTACCATTCTTGTGAATAGAATCCAACTCACTCTTCATGGCACACTCCCACTTTACATGATCCTCTATCTGCATTCTCCTCTTTGTAGCAAGAAGGCTCACCAACATTTGTTAGCATAACAAAATCTAAACCTGGAACATATCTATCAGGTGCATGTGAGACACATGCACAACGTCTCAATGGTTGTTGAACAGGAACATTTGCAGACTGATCTCATCAGACATTCTCTTGAACATCCCTATGTGCAGCACCAAACACCACTCTTCTCACTTCAACCTCCTTAACGAGCTATTTATGCATCTTAGACTCATTGAAAATGACATTACTACTTTTGATCACTGACTGTGTTTCAAGATCCCATAAACGATATCCAAATTGTCCTTCTCGACCATATCCAAGGAAAATGCATTTCTTTGACTTATGGTCCAACTTTTGTCTAAGATTCTTGGGTATATGAACGTATGCTTCACACCCAAAAACTCAGAGATGATCATAATATGGTGGCTTCCCTGTCCATAACTCTTGTGCCACTTTTAGACATTTGGCAGTACTAGGTGAAAGGTTGATCACATGAGCTGCAGTCAATATTATTTCTGCCCAAAAGCCTTGTGAAAGGTTTGCATGATGCAGCATAGAGACTACTCTATCCTGAATAGTTCTATTCATCCTTTCAGCTACACCATTATGTAATGGGGTATAAGGAGCTGTAAAATCTCTACGAAATCCTCTAGACTGACAGAAATGGCTGAGTTCATGTGAGGTATACTCACCCCCATTATCTAAATGTAAAGCTTTGAGCTTAGGTCCTTTTTCAGTCTCAATTGAAGCAAGCCATGTTCTGAAAGTAGGGAATACCTCATCCTTCGATTTGATAGGATATACCCAAACTTTTCTAGTAGCATCATCTATGAAAGTGACAAAGTAAAGAGAACCACCTAATGACCTTGTGGGCATAGGACCACACACATCTGTATGAACGAGATCTAAAGGCTCAATGTGCGTTCTATGCACATTTTTGGTTTGCTTTCCATATTGACAATGCTCACAAAATGAAAAATCAGAGAAAGATAACATAGGTAAGTAGAAAGAACGAGAAAGATTTTCCATTCCATGATGAGATATATGGCCTATACAACCATGCCAAATACAAGCCATAGGTTGTTCAGTAACAGCTAACAAATGGTCTTTCTGTGATACAAATAAAGGATAAAGTGAGCCAACTTTGCTTCCTTTTGCAATAACCATATTGCCATTTGATATGTGAAATGAATGAGCATAGAAGACCACCTTGTAACCAAGGTCATCAAGTTGACCAACTGACATCAAACTACGTGATAACTGAGGTACATGGCATACATTATGCACAGTAAATTTTGAACCATCAATGAATTACACAACCACATCTCTAATCCCCACAACATCACACCGGTAAGAGTCACCAAGTCTCACGGTACCAAGAGACTTTGCTTCATAATTAGAGAACCATTCTTTGTGTGGTGTCACATGGAAAGAAGCACCAAAATCTAGTAATCACGTGTGGGAAAGAGAATCATCCATAAGAGCCTCAACTGGCATAGTGTTATCAAGTGCCAACACATTAGCATCATCAAAAATAGCATTAACTTCTTCAATCTCCATAGTCGAAGTAGATGGTGTAGGTAACTATTTAATATGCCCATCAACATTCTGTCCTTTACCTTTAGCATTCTTTAATGCATAACAATCTTTCTTCATGTGTCCTTTCTTATGAAAATAATGGCATTCAATATCCCTCTTCCTTGATTTACTTCTACTCTTATTCTATTGACCATTATTTTCCTTGCTCTTGCTCCTGCCATGTTGTTGATTCTTTCCTTGGTAAGAACCACGAACATTATATGCATCTCCACTCTGAGTGCCAACCATAGATTTTCTATGCATCTCCTCACTCAAGAGTGTTCCACATATGTCATCATAGGCTAGTTTACCACCAGGTGCACTATTGCTAATCGTTGGGCAAAGCGTACCCCGTGATGATGGCAAGGTACATAACAACAAGACTGCTTTCATTTCATGATCCATATCCATTTTTTGAGCCTGTAATTGGGAGAATATAAAATCAAACTCATTTAGATGAGTAGGGAACACTATTTGTGTCCTTCATGCAAAGGTCATATAACTTTCTCATTAGATACACTTTATTTGATGTCGTCTCTTTTTCATATGTATTGCATAACTTCTTCCAAAGCTCCTATGTACTTTCATAGTCTAATACTGTAAAGTAAACATTATCTTCTAGGTGCAATCAAATGGTAGACTTGGATATTTCATGTAACTCATCCCAATCATATTCATCCATGTTAGTAGGCTTCTTTGAGATTCCATTTACTGGCTTCCATTGCCTCCTTTGAATGAGAACATCTTTAATCTGATTCTTCCATAGAGCCAAGTTTGTGCCATCAAATTTTCGGATCCCAAAATGGTGTTTGCCCTGCAAATTATAGCTCCTCCTTGGAACATTGGCACTAGACCCTGATCCACCAGACGTGCCTGAGACCTCTGACGCCATGATGGTAGACAATTGAAAAGAATGATAATGGAGCTAGAAGCGTCTAAGCACCACTAAGGATCAAAGAAGGATGATGAATTGTTAGATTTTGGGAGAGAATTCAGTAATATTCCCAAAAAAATGAATTAATGAACAATAATGACCAATGAGAAAGATTATGTGAGAATAAATGTGCTCACACCAATAACTATATCAAGGAGTAAATCAACCATTGTATATTTGACAAAACTAAAAAATCTAGAAAAAAGTTTCCAGAGTATCCTCTACAAAATGAGTATATGGCTAGTGTCAACATCTCATAAGATTGCAAGCACTAACATGTTTACCTGCATAGTGAATGACTGACTCCACTGCATATAATCAGTAACTCGAAAGAAGCCAACTAGGCTTATCGAGCACCTATGAACAACTATCATACATCTCCTATGGAGAGGCTGGGTAAGTCTTCCACCTGCATCACCAAAGAGACCCCGACATTTGGGTGTCTCCCAGTTAAGAAAACCTCACCACGACCCTCTTTATCAAACATAAAAGGCTTTATGCAAAAACATAATTGCTATATCAATGACCACACGGACGTACATAAGTGGTATCCACAGAAGCATATATAGTGTATAAGGCTCAATATATGCAGTAAAATGACACTGAAAGGCTGAATGAACAACCCAAAAAACTAACCACTAGCACCTTCAAGTGTCTGTCAACTCTGTTGGTTAGGTTAAAAAACCTGCATAAATTTGCAATGGCTACTCCCACCATAATTCTTTCGAGCAACCTGTAGTTTTATGAGTGTGGCTGAAACCACGGGTCCAAAGGTGAATACTTATTTTCGAAGAAGTAAAAAGAACACTCTTCTTGATGTTCTTGAACCTATGTGAAGAGTCTTATGGACGAAATTACTCCAAAATGGATCCAAAAATCACCCCAAAAATGCTTCAAAAACAGGCTTTGAAAGCAAAGAATGAAGCTCTGAGTGATGATAAACTTGTTCAAGGTAATGTTAACCTTAGGCTTTCCCCTTCTTTAGACACCACAAGATTGTAGCTTAGAGGCAAGAGATTGCCACGATTAAGTGAGCTCGAGGGGGAACAATATTGGGATTGGTGACCCCCCAGGAAGTACAGGGAACCTCTATCTTCCTTGATCATTGTGGTCCTCCCTTGCGCATAGCCAATGGTCCCAACGGTGACTTCAATGACTCGGATGACAAGGTATGCCAAGGTCTATGTCATGGTCGCCACTTTAGTCATAAGCCTTGGGTGCTTGCTTTGCTCGCACAAAAGAAACAAATCTTTTGCATCGAAATGCTATGATATCAGTGAAGTATTTTGATGGCAATGCACCAAAGTGTGCTCTCCTTCTTGATAGCCCCATGACAATATCCTCAGAGTAGAAAACCGAGCTCCAAGCACCGCACACGGTACTCTGCACAGAGGCTACAGAATACGCAAAAAACAGAGTACATAGGGGCATGGTCACAATTTTCTTAGGTCTTACAAATGCGGTCAAACTTACAGTCTGTGACTGAACAGGCCACTATATATTTTATTAAAGAACATATACAAAGAAGTGTCTGATGGCCATTTGGCCTTTCACATGGAGACTAACGATAACATGTAGCCATAGTCATAAACCCTACACAGACAAGGAATCATGTAGATGAGGTTTTTGGAGATTCCCCATCTCAAACATCATCTCCCATAGAGGCCATGATGGTCAGTAAGAAGGTACCTTCTATTCCGGATGTTGTGCTTTTGCCAATGGCATAGAAAGGTTACCAGTTTCCAAACACAAAACTCATTGTTATGAGAGGAGTCATGGGAAGACAACATGTCAAGGTCCTATTTGACAATAGTTTCACACATAATGTCATTAGTTCTCATCTTGTCAGATGGTTACATTTAGACATTGTGTAGCTAGTATGCCTACATAGTGGAGTTACTAGATGGGAAGGGCATTGAGACATGGGACTGATGAGTTGTTGGCCTACCCATTCAGATCTAGTCCTACGAGTACATATTGGATTTTGAGATTTCATGATGAGCATGTTTTGATGTAGTCCTAAATAAGAAGTGGCATGACAAGAAACGACCAATCATTGACTTTGCTTCTCATGTGTATCAGTATGAGCATGAGAGGAGGTGACTACGGATCGTGGAGAGGCAGAACTCCAAGGGATGCGATTGGTGACTACAACCAAGCTCCTCACAATTGATTGCAAGTATATGTATTTTTTGTATCTTTTATATTCATCATGTGTAGTGACAAATTCTCACACTTGAGGAAGCTCCAATTAGAATCCTCAAGTACTTTTAGAGAAAGTAAGAGGATAATTCGAGGAGTTGTTTTAAAATGAATTGCCTTCGGGTTTACCTCCTTGCAAGAATCTTGAGCATAGGATCAAATTGGTCCCAAGAGAGCGTGTCCAACCACTCGGCCACCATTTTGTATTTTGCAAGGTTTTGGATGAGTACATGGAGAAAGGGTTGATCAGACCCAACGACTCACCCTTTGCAGCGCTAGTTCTTATAGTAAAGAAGAAAGATGGATCTCATCGGATGTCCATGGACTATGGATAAATCAATAAGATTACCATCAAATATAGATACTCCATGCCAAGAATAGACTATTGATGCTCTAGGTGGAGCAATTGTATATAGAAAAATAGATTTGAAGAACGGCTACTACCAGATTAGAGTAAATGAGCAAGATGTACAAAAGAGAACTTCCAAGACCTGTTTTGGTTATTATGAGTATTTAGTTATGCGATTTGGTTTGACTATTGCACCAATTAATTTTATGATGTTAATGAATGATATTTTACATCCATTCATTGATGACTTGTTAGTGTATAGTAGGTATGTACATGAGCATAAGAGTCATTTAAGGTTAGTATTAAATAAATCAATTATTTGTAAATCTAGGCAAAAACTCAATTATTTCTTCCAGAGATAAAGTATTTAGGCTATGTAATTTTGGTCGAATGGGTCAAAATGGATCCCCAAGAAGGTCTCAATTATATCGGCATGGCCAACTCCTGAAGATGAGGGGTAACTTTGGTCATTCTTAGGCCTTTTTTATTTTTATTGAAAATCCGTTTCATCTTATTCGTCAATAGCAACACCTACATTGAATCAAGGCAAAGTACCTTTTGCATGGAAGCAAGGCAAGAAGATAGTTTTGACACTATGAATCATACCATTTCATAGGCTCCAATACTCAAAGTGGTAGATCCCCAAAACCATTTGAATTGGAGACAGATGCTAGTGGCATAGCCATGGGGGGCATTTTGAGCCAAAATGGTAGGCTGATAACTTTTGAAAGTAAAAAGTTAAGTAATGAACAATGCAATTATCTAACGTATGAATAGGAGTTGTACGTAGTGTTACATGCTCTTAAATTATGGAGGCACTATCTTTATGGTGTAGACTTTGAGGTTTACACATATCACCATACACTCAAATACTTTTGTAGTTAGCTAGATCTTTGAGGCACATGGGCTTGTTGGGTTGAATTCATACAAGAGTTTCATATAGAAATCCTATATAAAAGAGGCAAAGAGAATATTGTAGCTGATGCATTATCTTCGATAATGTATCAAATGAGCTTTACAATTCTAGAAAGCCCATTGCTTGAAGAAATAAAGGAAGCACATGTGAAAGATCCACATTTGTTACAAATTAATAGAGACATCACTGATGACTCTATCATAGGAGATGGGGTAGTTCCATCCGCTTCTTCCCCTAGTAAAGCAAACAAGTCAAGTCTGTATTCCAATTTCTCAATGGAGAATGGAATAGTTAAATGGAAAGGAAAGGTTTGCATACCAGATTCCAAAGATTGAGAAGAAAGGCCATGCTTGATAACCATGATGTTCCTTGTGTAGGGCATCTTGGTGTTAACAAGACCATTCAACTAGTTAGAAGAACACTTTGATGGCCTGGATTAGCGAGAGATGTCCACACATATGTTCAACAATGCTTTATATGTTAGGTCAACAAGGCAATATGGGTTAAGACACCATGTCTTTTACATCCTTTACAAATTCCATAGCATGGCTGGGATAGGGTATCCATGAACTTCATAGTGGGGTTATTGCAAACCCAAATGAAGCATGTAAGCTTTTGCAACAAGGCTAGCCTTATAGTTATCAATTGTTCCATCAAGTTTACATTTCAACTTGTATACCCACTTAGTGCCAATGGCCTTATTTCTTGGAGGCAAATCACATAAAGACCAAGTACCATTCCTCATAATAGCATCATATTTTGATTGCATAGTAGCCATCCAATTTTTTAACTTTTGTTCTTCATCAAAAGAAATAGGCTCATTCTCATCACAAAGATTAGAGGCAGCCATTGCATAACAATTTGATGCAAAGAAGGCACTATGAGAGCCTCAACAAGTGCGATGTGATAGAGATGCATCTAACTTGCTATCTATCAAAGTCTACATCAACCATTTAGGCATAGTTTTTATCCCTCTCATCAACAAATGCATCATACAAATATGCATAAGAAATGGAATGATCTGCGTCATGTTGTGGAACCTATAAAGACTAAGAAATTACCTCATTTGGATCAGCACTTGGCTATCCACCTGTAAAAAGAAGCAACAAAGTTTCATACACATCTCTAGAGCTAAATGAAGTTTGTTTGGTACATGAAAGCAATGGTTGAATTGCATCTTCCACAAAAACAACATCACGGCTAACCAAATTGTGTTTAGCCTATGAATAGATGATACAGATGATAGTCATCGCTTTCAAAACTAAACCTAACACAAATACATTTCACTTCTTTGTAATAAAATTTCTTGCATTGTTGTTCAGGCACTAATGCATATGCAAGACAACCAAAGATGCACAAATGAGAAACATAAGGCTTGTAGCCATGCCAAGCCTCATATGGAGTGATAGACTACAATGCTTTGGTGGGACACATGTCAAGTACATATGTTGCACACATAACAACCTCAAGCTAGAAGCTATGTGGTAAAGACTGACTTTTGACCATACACCTCCCCATCTCCATGAGAGACATGTTCCTTGTTTCAGCAACTCCTTTTTGTTGAGGTGTATATGACACTGTACATTGATGTTTTATCCCATCCTCAGACATAAATGCATTAAAATAAAAAAAGACATGTATTCCCCCCTCGACTGGAACAAAGGGTGCTGAATTTACATGCTAATAGAGTTTCAACTAGAACCATAAACTATTTGAAGCACATAAACAGTTCAAACTTTGCTATCAATGGATACACACATGCATGCCTGTAGAAATCATCAATAAAGGTAACAAAGTAAAGGTAGTTCCCAAAAGAAGGTGTCTACATAGGGCCACAAACATTACTATGAACAAATTGTAGTTTTTGACTAGCTTGAACTGAACCATCTTTTGGGAAGGAGGAACACTACATTTTGCCCAGAATATAGTCTTCATAGACATGTTTACAAGGTGCCTCAAGTTTGGAGAGAGAAGACACCATTCAGATTTTTGTAGGCATAGTAAACTAGCAAAATTCAGATGACCAAAGAGTGAATGTCAAAGCTTTGCATGTGAGATACTTGAGAATCTTGAGCTGCACATGCTGAATCAGTCACAATTTTTGCATATTGTTCGGGGATTCTTAGACAACAAGGGATTTGAGTGTTTGTAGGAGAAAAGGGGAAGACCAGAAGAGAAAATACACACTGGAAGCCTCTGTCGATTGATTACAGTAAGACAAATACAAGGTTGAAGCACAATACAACCAATGCTTTTGTGCAAAATCCCACAAAGTGCTCAATTACAAAATACCAAATACCCAAGGGACTTGTTGCTGCTGGCCTCCTTTGCACCAAACCTCCACCTTCTACAAGCCTGCTCTTGTGCACACCTTGCACCAAGCTTCCACTAAGGGGGAGGGATGGATACCTTCTGCCGGTGCGCGCACACTTCAGTAAGACCTTGGGATCCTTGGGGGACAAGCTTAGCACTCTTATGCACACTTCCTTGGTCACTCTTCATGCGCACCTTGCACTTCACTTCTCTGCGTCGCACACTGTGTGTCTCTTGCACTTCCCTCTCTTACTTCCCTTAGACTATGCTTCTCTCGCTTACAGTAGGATCCCCCAAGAATAGTCCTTGCCTTGATCTTTTGTGTGTTGATTCACGTACGCTCTTAATTGCCAAGACACTCCTATTTTCCTTGATGTCCCAAGATTGTCTTGTTTAGGTGGCGGCCAACGAATCCCTCTTTTGTCCTGCAGTGAGGTTAGACTAAGAAAACCCAAAATTTTAATTGGGGCCATATTTCATTTTGGCGTACGGTGCCGCTTCGCATGCCTTGACCTTTTGCCTTTGATTCTTTACTTTTGAACTTTAGGGAATTTAGAGAAATACCCCTGCAACCTGCATATACTTTCTCCAATTTACCCCTTTATGAACAATTAAAAGTGCACTACCGGTGCACTTTGACCCTTGAACTTTTCCACTTTACTCGTGCCTATGCTGACTTTGACCTTGACTTTGTTGACTTTGACCAGTATGAATCTGAGGGGCTCAACAGATGCCCACCACCTAATGTGCTCTCCGTCCCGGAGAGACCACGAGAACGTGGGTAAAAACTGTACACGGAAGATTGAAGCAACAGAAGAGTGAAGCAACAAATGAATGAAGCGAGAGAAAAATGAAGCCAGAGAAAACAGAAAAAGGTTGTCTTTATTTGATTAAATAATTGATAAAAGAGACATAAGTAGATGCATAAGAATGCTTTATTGGACGAAGATTATTGAAAAGAAGCTAGAAGCTTGAGAATGCTAATCGAAAGAATTATGGAAAAGGGGGATTGATTCCAGCATTTATGGTTGCGAAGAGGAAGGCATTGGAGCTGAAGCTTGTTCAATCATAAGTTGGAGTGAACTAAGGCATTGCCTAAGTTGGTCCCTTTCGCGTTTAATACGACGGCAAGCTGCATTGTCGCATAAACCTAAGGAATAGCAATTTTGAAGATCAACTAATGCTTTTGTTGCGGAATCAGCTATATCTCTATATTTATCTCGCTCTTCCTTGAGTAAGCGGGCCGATTCTTGGAGAGATTGCCATTGAGATGTGGCCATCCTATTGATGTGATCAATTGTAGAAATATATTGTTGATGAATGGAAGCTGCTGCGGAGATGGAATCCAAGGACACCTTTGATGCGTTAGCATTGCCAACAGCAATCACACTCACATCACGGAGTAAATTTAAAAATGAGGGGGTAGGGGGGAGGTCAGCTGCAGGCGGAACGGGAATGTCGGCCGGTAGAGTAGATGGAGTGGGTTGGGTGTGTGTTACATTTTGAAAGGAAATGGGAATGGGAGGACGAGGGCGAGTACTGGTTGGGTTGGTGGGATTGAGCTGGGCTTGAATGAGCGGCCAGAAAGAGACGGCGGGAGGAGAAGGGGTGGGGTTAGGAAGGTTCACATTATTAGGAGAATTTGGGAGATTCTGAGAGAAGTACTGTGAAGGAATTGAAGGTATATCATGGGGGGCGGAGATAGGGGTTGAAGCGGAAGCTGAGTCAATGGAGATGTGAGGGGAATGAGGGAGGTTGGACGTGGATGGTTGACAGATCTCAATTCGCCCGGCTCTAACATGCCTTGGTGGAATCTGAGGGGACTGAAGAATAGCGGGAGTATCTGCGAAAGGATGTGACTGAGGAATGTTGATTGAGGAATGTGATGGTAATTGATATATCCAAACGAGAAACGGAGCAGAGTAGATGGAGAAGGATTTAGAGCCCCGAGTCAGAGCCTCACGAAGGCGACGGGACCGCAATTGCAAGGATCCATAGATTAGGGCGGCGTAAGGGTATGGACGGCTGTTGAAGAAGCAAAAAAGGGGATCAGCAATGCGAATATCGGACCATGGGATGGAAGAGGTGGGGCTACGAAGAAAAAAGAAAAAAATGAACGAATTAAGTATAGACATCATGCGTATGGAGAATCTGGCACTGTAGTCAAAACGATCTCGGCAAAAATCAATGGTGGCAGAGGGCGACAATCCAGAATATAAGAAAGGTGGAGTATGGAAGTTTAGTAGAGAGGATCCGAGACCCTCCGCAATGGCGGAAATGGAGAGAGTGCCTGATCAGAAATGAGGAAAGAGACGAAGAGCTTCATAAATATCGTGATGATTGGGCGGATCATTCAAAAGAACATTGGCTAATCCCCAGAGA